>JAGDQP010030931.1:0-22257 GCA_022664845.1 Lepisma saccharinum | reverse complement strand
GCGAGTGACTTTCTTTGTGTCACTATGGCGGAAGGATACTGTCTCTTAATTTTATTACAAAGGCAATACTTTCGCCATAGTGACACAAAGGAAGTCACTCGCAAAATAGATATCACGTTTTTGTGAGTAGAATTCTTGCGTCACTCTTCCTTTTACCCCAAACTGGGTTTTGTACTGATTTTATTTTACGTAGAAAGTATCTATTATACTTTCTCACATCACTGCATGGTTTATCATTGCAGTTCATGGTAGCTATCAATTGGCTGAAAGAAAAATTACAGATAAGTAGGACGAACTTCAATAAAATCATTTCACGGTACAAGTTCACGCCTACAGTCTACACATATTACAGCAAGACACTTCATATACAATGAAAGCAACATGCATGTCTTACCAAAAGCACGATGTCCAAAAATTTAACGATGTGGAACTTTTATTTATAAAATACACAATGGCTACATTTGGATATACTCTAAAGTGTAAATACATTTTGCACGGAAATCTTAAAGAAAATCCTGAGAAATTGGGCTTAGGAAATATGATTTTTGTTTCCAGCAAGACAATTACTCGAGGCAGAGTGTAGAAATAGCTCCGCAGTGTATTGTATGGAACACACCTTACACTTTGAAGACCCTACGTCAGAGGTCTTATTTAAATTCCATGGAGAATAGATAGAATGAACCGGAAAACAGGGCTAGACAACATTAAGTCAGAATCAGAATAGAACTGAAGCAGTTTCTTATGAAAAAATGAGATTGACTAAGAAATATGTTCATTTAATGCCACAGACAATTTCAAGAGTTATGTGGAGCAACAACTCAATCAGGATTTTGAAATGAAAGGTGTTATAATACTTTTGTAGGGTTATAAAACTATGTTTTCCTTTGTAAATCCTTGTAAACTACATTAAGTTTTATTTTCCAGTTAAAATTATTTCTTAAGTGAAATAAAGTTGTGTTCCAATTTATGGTTCGTTGAATTTAATATATACACAATTGTAGTAATATTTAGAGCAAAATCCGCTTTCTTCCAATGCTTTTGTCTGCCACTGTATATCATAAACTTAAGTCGTCGCCCCTCCCCCACCTTTAAAAACGAAACATCGCAGGTTCCACAGACGCTTTTATCCCGGGGGCCCGTCATTTATCCCGTGATTGTTTTGTTCACTACATTTGCCGTCAGAGAATGAGACTTAAACAACTCAACGTGCAAAGACTACATCAAGAAAGAGAAAATTTTAAAGTTAGAAAGGGGGTAAGGCAAGGAGATTCAATTTCTCCAAAACTGTGGGATTCAATTTCTCCAAAACTGTTTTGTGCGCTCTTGGGGAGAATGTTCCAAAATTTAAACTGGGATGAAGTTGGAACTAAAATTAATGGCGAATATCTTCATCACCTACGGTTCGCTGATGATATAATCCTGTTTGCTTAAAGTGCAGAAGAACTACAAACCAGAGTGGAAGAACTGAGTAACGAGAGTTGGAAAATAGGCCTTAAAATGAACTTAAGTAAAACAAAAGTAATGTACAATCAACATGCTGCAAAGAAGAAAGTAAAGATTAACGGAGAGACAATAGGCATAGTTGATGAGTATGTTTACCTAGGCCAGCTCTAAACATCGAATGCTAAGTTGACTGATGAAATAAATAGAAGATGTAAAATGGCGTGGAGTTCATTTGGAAGACTATACTTTATTTTCAAAAGCAAACTACCAATGTGTCTGAAGCGTAAAACTTATAATTAATGTGTCTTACAAGTGATGATATACGGCTGCGAAACTTGGACATTGAATGCGCAAACAACTCAAAGATTGAGAGTCACACAAAGAGCAATGGAGAGATGCATGCTAGGAATAACCAGGAGGGTCAGGAAGACGAATGGATTCACGCACAAACAAAGGTAGAGGATGTAATCGACTGCGAAGAAGATGTAATGGAGATGGGCCGGTCACATAGCTAGACGAACAGATGGAAGATGGACGACAAATCTACTACATTTGATTTCTAAAGAAAACAAACGACCCAGACGACGTTCAAATGTAAGTTGGGTAGATGCAATCAAGCGTTTTTCAGGTGCTACATGGATGAGGATAGCAGCAGACCGAGGTATGTGGAACGAAAAGGGGGAGGCCTTCATCCAGCAGTGGATAGAAAACGGCTGAATATGATGATGATATATATATTTTGGAAAATTTGCTTTTTAATCCCCCCCCCCTTGCGGACTTGAAGATATTCATTAAAATGGGAATATGCTCACTCTACAAATGCAATGGTATTATACCAAACAGACACTTACAAATTCCCTTCAAAATATTACCTCTTGGAACACGTTCTTTCTTCTTAGAAGCTGTATGGAGTTTCCCACTGGGAAGAAAACAAGAACTATATAATGTGAGACTGTCACAATAGGCCCATAACTTATAAGCCCAAACATTCAATACTGCATTGAATGACACACGGACCATTCTGGGGTTATCAGCTGATTCTACCTACGTGTTGGCATCCAGCTTAACTCTCATATGATTTACTGGTCGACAACATTAACAAGCATTCATTGTGCAGGAAAAAACACAAGCATTTTTTATTATTCTAATGCTGAAACATTTCTTATCGTAATTAGCACGTAATAGTGATAATTATAGCATCATTCACGTGTCACTCCTTTTTCTTAATTATCCGGAACTTACACACCTAATAAAAATTCTACATGTATTAATACCGTGCGGTAGAACATTTATTTTGCAGTCGAAAGGTCCGGGTTCGATATATTAGCGTCCAGCAATCCCGACTGAAGCTTTTCCAGTTTTTCAAGCAAAGCAGAAATGTTACCTTCAAATTAGGCCCTGGCCGACCCCTTCCCGCATGATTTCCACTACCCTATCTCGATCCGAGCCATAGATGCCTAAAGGCGATCACTGAAAATAAAATCTAATTAAAATTCGTGGATTACAGTAAGATGTAGCCGCGAATTTTATTCACCTTGTATTCAGACATTTTTGTACAGCTGCATGCTTGTTTTAATCTAAAACGCTGGCCTAGAAATATGTATATATATTAACTTGCCTCGAACGGTTTTATCCTGAACCGAATTCCCTACAGTTTAACGAATAAAAGGTTATTTGGGCACGGTTCTAGAACAGTGACCCACGTGGGTGAATGCACGATATCCAGGAAAGGAAAATTCAATTTTTTTAAAGCTATGATATAGGTCCGGACAAAGCATACGGTAACCTAACCTTTAGTCACTAATCAAAGATAAATGCGAATATTTTTTCCCCAGTGTATGCGGAGCAACGATTCAAAATCGTTCCGTTATTTACTGATCAGTATTAGGCTAGCAAATTAGCTCAACTGCGAAAAGATCATCCGACATATACTAAAGAAATACCAAATTCCGGACCGGGATGCAGATTGTGCTACACATATAAATATTCCAACCATAAAGTAACGGTTTTTGTCGAGATTCAAGAGAAGAGTTACAGTAGTACACACACGGGTAACATTAGCGAAAGAAGAAAATAAAAGTTATTTTGATACTGAAGTAAATGTTCACGTACGTACCTGTTCCAGAATTGTCCTCTTGTTTAAATTATTTTCTTCCTAAACCAATATGCACCGTCATGATCTTCCTTCTCACTAGCCTAGTCGTCGTTCAACGACAGCGACACACAGTTGGCGCTAGTAGTCAAGTGAACAAAGAACAAACGCATTCCGTTAAGCCTTGGGTAAACAAAAGACAAATGCGCTTTCAAGCTATGAAACACAATATAATATACGTATATTATATATCTACCAGTCACATGAAAAGAGGTCACTGGTAAATATCTTTCTCAAACATATATTAGACGTCCATTAGATATCACAGTTAGACCTTAGACATGAGCTAGCCCTCTATACCTTTTTCAGATATATATTATACGTAATGTGCTATGTGGGGCGGTTCTAATTTTCAAATTTTAGAAGCAGGTTTGAGAAACTTGCAGATTGTATGTTATTTGGGTTGGTGATGTAGAATGTGAAATTTGCTTCTCTCTACCAAATGTTATTTCCAAGATATGGCGATTTGAATTTGTTGAATTTTGACATTTTAGATGAAGAATTGAGAAACTCGCAGAATATATGTTATTATTGTTGGTAATGCAGACTGTGTCATTTGTTTCTTTTTACCTATTGTCGCTTCCACGATATGGCGGTTTGAATTTTGCTTTTTTGGCCCCAGAACTACGAAACTCGTAAATTATATGTTATTTGGGTTGCTGATGTTTTGTTTTGCCAACATAGCACAGATTACACCTTTGTCTCTAGCCAAGTGCACAAAACCTTCAATGCATTTATTATTTCGTAGCTGTTACTGGGCTGCAGGAAAGCGAGGTAATTGTAATAATTGCTATATTCAGTCGCAGATCTTATGTAAGTAATTACACACCAGAAATGATATTTTCTTTGTTCTTTGAATACAAGTTTATGTTTGGTATAGAATTCCCTAGATTATACAGACCGTCGTGGTGTTGGAGTGGTATTAAATGTGAAATTCCACGCTATTTCTTCAAATTGTACTTCAATGACCAACCCTTATGATCCAGTGGTTATGGTTGTACTATATTTTTATTTCGACAATTTGCTGTCTCCATAATTATTTGTTGAATAATAATAATGTGGGGTGAATATTGCTTGTTTTCCTGTGCGTGGTTTTAATGGACAGGCACTATGGCGGTTCATATTTTGCTTTTTTAGGGTTTTCACTGAACTCGTTTGGTGCCAAGACACATTAGTGGTGGTTGTAGTGAATAAAGTACCTTGAATGCATTATATAGTGACTATAAAAAATTATTCGACCCCTGTAGTTTTTGTACAATATATGGGATTTGTTACAGCCCATAAAAAGCAAAATAATAGCGTGTGAAACGTTTTCCATTTGCATTGGGTAAATAAGACATACAAATACTGTTTTAAGTAGAATTCAGCCTAATATTAGATGTTTGTTGCTTGAATGGCTAAAGAAAATATACGAAACATGTGTGAGATATTTTTCTACCCATGTTTAGTAAGTGTTTTGAGTATAGTTGGTGTTTTTACCATGAAAGTACCACTTGGAAGAGATATTTTAGCATGTAATTTAGTTTTTCAACTGTAATATATTGTAGAAAAGAATTAATTGAGTAAAAAATGACAAATGTGATTACGCCGGCCCGTAAGCAATTTTCTCAGGTGAAAGTTGTGAATATTTTTGGTGTTTGAATAAATATTGAGAAAAGAGAAAAGTAACATTTTTAACTAAAAACAACTCTAATGAAACACGAACGGCCGTATTTGGTGAAAGATACACTTTTGAAGTCTTTTTCAAAGTTGAATAATACCATAATGGAGAGAGCTTGCTTAGACTTTCTCGGGAAGGAACTTACACAGGTGTATATTAATTAAGGTTATTTAATTAAAAGATGTTTGTATTTCACACTTTGCGACCACATGGAGTCAATATTTAAGTATTTTAAGGGAAAAGAATGAATTTACATAATAGACATGGAGGTCGAAAACTAACATTTGAAATACCTTTAGCATAATTTTAAGTAGAATCTAGCCTTTGAATTGTTATTCTGTATACAAGTTTCGGTAAAAAGACAAGCAATGTTTTTAAATGAAACGAAAGCTAGAAAGGACTGAAGGCTACTTGAAAAGCAAAGTGGCAAAATGTGGTCTGTTGCACCCCATAATTTCATTTATACAACATGTCTTTCTTTTCTAAGGTGAAATATTTATGACTAAAATACTTTTAAACTATCTGCAACTCGCTTTTATAGTATTTGTGCATGTATAAATAGAGATATTTCACTTCCTTTATGGAGCGAAAGGAAGGTATAAACACTCTGCAACTACACGAGAAACTTCTTGTCGAATAATAGTTAATAACATTACCTAGTTTTTTTATAGACATACTTATGCATTTCCAAAACCAGCTTGGTCATTTGCATGAATAGAATACGAGCTGTTCAAGGAGTATTGGACTTAATTTAAAGTTTTCAGAGATAAACTGCAAAAGTCAAATTTAAGTCAATTATTTTTAGTCCACCAATAATACAGCCGTGACATGTTGGGGTCCATAAAAAGCCTACCCCTCTCTAATTCTACAAACATGTTTGGTTCTATTGGTCGGTTGCCGAAATAAACAATTACCGAATCATTGAGCATGTTCTATCGAGCCAGTCGTGTATACCGCCGCCACAATAGTCTAATTATTGAATTTCGCCTCAGGACACTGTGGCTGTTTGTTTGAAACGTGGTTCATTTTCTTTTCAGGTGTTAAGTGGGGTCGCACTTCCATTTCGCAAACATTATACTCTGGATCACCATTACCCGGCTGTACACTACTACTTAACAAAATATTGCCAACATAGAACCCCCCTAAGAATTGGCAATAAGGACTCCACCGTTTATGCTCTCTCAGAACACTACCCATTGTCCAAGTTCTAAATCACAAAACATACATTCCAAGATATTGGACTTCGTTCGAAGATAAAAAACACACTCTGCATGCTTTTTAGGTTGTATTATGTGCACTTTCCATTGTGGCGTAAAACTATTCAATTAAATTCACTCACTGTTTCTCTTTAATAATTGCATGCACTCTAGTTGGGGGAATTTCTATGTGCGTAATTCTACAAATTAAATAATGCAATTCTACCCCTGGGTATAGAATTGGTACACATTCTTGCGCTTTCTTTAATTTTATAATTAACAGTTGGATGGTGTTCGTGGTTTAAAGTTGGGCCGCATTGGTCTATTATACCATAAAAATGTTTTACACACTCTAACATGGTTTTTATTGAGCACAAAATAGAATGTCGCATATTTTGCGTGTTTGGATATTAAGTACACAATCTCGCCTTCGTTTGGTGAATCCATTAAATTACAGTAACTAGCGTATTACCTTAAAGCACAGTCTTCCAACGATTCACGCCCTCCTACTTTGTACTTACGCGTTCACAGTGCATTTAATTGAGCCTGCATCACTCCGGGTGAAATGTAATGAGATAGAAAAGCCCTTTCAAAGACCTGGAACGTCCGTAACTTTGAAAGTTGACTAGAAGGCACTTCCGGTGAAACAATATTTTATTGCACGCAATTAGTGTTCATCAGCAATACCTAATGACGCTAATAATTATTTTAATTCTATCAAATATTTGCGCACATTTTGAGACTTTAAATCACCGTTGAATTTTGGAATTAAAGCTAACTCAGACAACTTTAAACTCCTGTTGTGCTTACTTATTTTCCTCTCGACTATTTCTAACGCTTATTTCTGATGCACACACTTCAATTTCATTCACGTTCTCGTCACTCGAGGAATCAGAGTGTTGGGGTGCCGGACGTTTCGGTGTAGGTCGTTTGGGTGCAGGACGTTTGGGTGCAGGACGTTTGGGTGTAGGACGTTTGGGTGCACGGCTGTTTCGGTGTACGGATGTTTAGGTGTGAGGATATCTTGGTGTAAAAATGTTAATCTTTACACCGAAACGTCCTATCTAGTTAACAAAAGTTAGAGACACTCTAAATGCTTTGAAATGTAAAGTATACTTTTGTTTAAGTAAGGTAGTAGATAAGAAATAGCAAACTAGTATTTAGAAAGATATAATAGGTCTACATATTTTTCAAACTGTAACGGGATCTCAAATAAATATGCCATGAAGGACATATTTATTAATTACACTGTTTAACAACCAAAATGTAACCTTATTGGATTCATATATATATAGAGAGAGGAATTTCACGTCGCTGAATACGAAAATGGCCTTCGTTTTGTTTCATTGGTTCTTGTTTTGAAGACATGCACTTGATGCACCACACAAATGGAATATATGTGTTGATTTGAAAGTTGTCGGTATTGTAACTTGGTCTCCAGCAGGGTTATAAGAAGTATCACTGCTTTCTTTGCGAGTGGAAAAGCCGTGCTAATTATGAAACAAACTAATGGTCTTTACGAAGATATTTAGTTCCAGGTGTGATAAACGTTTCATTCGAGCTTAGTGGAATCAAGCAAAATGCTCCTGCCACCGTTACATATTTCGTCGAATGTATACAATTCTCATTTAGCAATTTACAATTTTGATTGTTTTTTTACAATTTATACTTGGAATAAAAAAAAATGTTAGTAAACTTATTTTTCCTAAGTATCATAAATGTCATTGTGTTCCTTACGGTGTATGGAAATCGGTACAATTTTAAACATCACATAATTCATAATCTATCCTTTACATTGGGACAATGAAGAACACAAACGGAAGGAAATGACGCCCAATTTTATTTGAACGCCTGAATTGCAAGACATCCCAAGTTCACCGCAATATTTTTTTCAACAGGAACGAAAAACAGTCCTCTATTCAGCTGAAATTACCTTTCATTAAAAAGGGTTTCTGCGGTATGATTAGGATGTAATTATGCAAGTGAATAACCATTGCAACATAGATACCGATGAACAGAAAAAATGCAAATACGAAAAAAAAGTGGACTTGGGATGTTTTGCAGTTCAGGTCTTCAATTGTGATGTTCCCAACAGGAAATCTCATACACCTTCCAAATCGTGGTTACAAATAAGACCCCGACAGTAAACAATCCTTACTTAATTATACGGCGTTCATAATAGTGACTAAGTAAAAACTAACTCTGCATCGAAACGTTCTTTATAATGCATTAAAAATTTTGAAATTACAATAGTAGCTGGCAAGCACTGATTCCCAGTGACCTGAAAAACTTTGAAAAGTTAGGGAATTCAGCTTACAAGTAGAAGGGACTGAAAAAAAAAGCAGTTTCATGGAAAGTTTCAAACACCCGGTAAAGTCAGGGAATATTAAGTATACATTTTTGTTTCTCCGAATATATTGTTTGAAACCTTCATTTTTCTACAGCAGCCAGATAAGACATGCCTGAAAGAGGTGGAGACTCTTACAACTGGAGCCAGAGATTTTAAAATTCGTTTTATTTAGATAGTAGAGCATGCACGGACAAAATCCATGAAATTGTCTACTTAAGTATTTGGCTTTGGAAGTCATAATAATAATAATTATTATTATTTATATTAATACGCCCACCATTGAACCAACACATACAAACATGGCGTCATTTCATGTTATGAATGCTACAAAATTCACTGACACTGGCAATCGAGCGAATCTAGGTTAGATTTTTTTTTATTATTATACGCGATGCTCATGACGTTCAATATTTCATGTGCCCGCTCTCAACGCGGAGGGACCTAATAATTGCAAGACCCTTTCACTCGCATATGACAAGTTCTTGGCTTAAAACTTTGCTTGTGTTCAAGTTTCAACACTTTCAATTTCTACTATAATTTTTACATTTCTTCGCTACCATAAACTTCACTTTACCCCACATGATGAATTAGATGTTAAATTCTCGGCTCATAATATTTGGATCCTAGATATCATTTCTCAGATAAAAGAACTGCATATAAACCCTTTGTTACTCTCTGCCTGTTGTGTGGTAGATATAAATATTTACCTGAAATGGGGTTGAGAAGCCTTGCTTTCTGTTAGTAATATCTTTATGAAACGAACGAATTGCCTCTAAGAGAATGTTAGACCGTTGGGATCTTTATTTATTTTTTATTTTATTTTTATGAAGCAATTGTAAAACAAGGAAGCTACGTTGAAAAGAAATCCTCCTTCTTCTTTGAGAACTGTATTACACCATTGAGAAATTGACCCACATTAACGTTTGTTGCTATTATCATCAGAAAAGCACCAAAAGCCTTGGCCGCTATGCAGTACGTATTTAATGTTTTCTTGTATTGAGGCAGATTGTCTCGGCCGGACAGCTTGAAATGGTTCGAATTGTGGTGTGGGAAAAGAAGTAGCAAAATGCAAACGAATGGGGAATTAAGAGCAAAGGCAAGGGAGCACACATGAACCTTCTTAAGCTGTGTTTTTGATCTCTTAAATTTCGAAGCCCGTAGAGGAACAAAATGCTTAAACTCAACTTGGCAGATACTTTTCAGCTTCTATTGTTTTGCACCGGGTTTCATGTATTGGCAGGTAGAAATGATAGACCTACCAGTAGAAGAGATAAACAATAGAGCCATTTCTGTAAACGGTAAAGAGCACTTTCTTAAAACGGACAAATAGGTTTTTATCTGTGTATCGAGAAACAATTTTGTTAGAAATGTGATATCAACATGTTTATCTCATTTGAAATAAGAATGCAAGTTTGGATAAAACCAGTTAGTTAATTTCCATTCTAACATATTCTCATTTTAAATTAAATTAAAATGTTGACGTATCTAAGAAAATTGTTTTTCGGTGCACAGATAAGAACTTCTTCTCAATTTTAAGGTACGTTTTTAGTAATGTAAAGTGGTTAAGCATTGCGAAAAAGAACATTTTGGACCTGAGACAGAGGTGCCGGAAGGCCACATATTTTTAAATAGAAAACGTTAGATAACGAAATTGGAATGGTACATAAAGTGACAGGTATTCTGTCCGAGTTTACGGTCTGGTCGGAGATCTCTACCTACAATAATGAACTTTACTAAAACAAAAAGCATTTCGGAGTGACGTAACAGTTTACATAATCTACTATTTACTTATATCCACTAATCACGGAACAGTTCAAATTACAAGTTTATTTTAGATTTCTGTCTCCACCAATCACAGGCCAGTTCCAATTAAAAGTTCACTTCTATATATTTACATTAAGACCAATACCGCCCCAATTCCCATGTCATGAACATTGACACCAGTCGAGTTTTCTATGATGGAAAATTCTTCCAATTAAAATTTCACTTTTGGAAACTACAAACTAAAGACCCACCAAAAGAGTTAAAAAAAAATAGGTATCAGATATAAAATCATCATTTTTAATCATGCTTAGCTATAGCATTGCCATCATTTATTATTAACTAAAAAGCAGACAAAAGGTCTAATGTTAGTTACACCCTACTTTACATTTTTTCACGGTATACGATATTTTAAATCTTCTATTAATACTCAGGGTACTCCGATACATTATAGACAAAGTAGTTATATCGGCCTACGTTGCCCATTAAAAATAATTATAATACTATATTTCCACTCTTTATGATGATACACAAATTACATTTGAAAATAAAAAGCATTTTTCATCAACAGTTTCATACACCGAAACGCCCTTACACCAAATCATCCTTTGCACCCAAACGTCCTTACACCGAAACACCCGTACACCGAAATGTCCGTGCACCGGAACGTCCTACACCGAAACGACCTGCACCCAAACGTCCTACACCCAAACGTCCTGCACCGAAACGTCCTAGACCCAGAGTGTTGAGACATAAAACCAACGCGACGATGCACGCTCTGGGGTTTCGGTCTATTTATTCTATCACTCAGAACGATATATCCCGTTTTGCTATTACTTGACTTCGAGAATTTATACGTGGCGAATAATCATTACTGTCTGTTTCTTCCCGTACATGCAAGTTTAAGTCACTAACTGACAGCCTATTCACTTCGCGAACATCTAACCTACTGCTTTCTTCAGTATCTGACATAACAACTCCGGTCACAGGAACATTTGATTCTATTTCAATATCGTTCCTACTTCCTTTCACCATTCGTCCTTGCTTCATTTCGCAAGATCCTCCCGTCTTTTTAAAACGTCTATTTACTGGAGCTGAATAACGCAGATTATTTTCTGTTATTAATTTCAAGCTATTTTCCACACACAATAAACGATTTTCGAGGTCTTCTCTCATTTCTTGTACCGTAATATTAACCTCATGTACTCTAACATTGTATCGTTGTATTTGTTCATCAACCGACTTCAAAATGTCTGCTTTAAGATTTGTAATTTCTTGATCGATTTTTCTTGTCAATGCCTGATTATTACCTTGCAGTCTATGTTGAACCCCCTGATATAGTACCTTACATACAAGAAATCCTACTCTCCACACTGGTTATGTTCTGTTTGACACCCGAAACTTCACTTATTAAATTGCCGGTAATTTCGTTGATCATCCTCTTCTGACTATTTTCAACGAGCTCTCTCATAAATTTCATTAAACCTGCTGATGAATTAATATCCTCTTCATTACCAGTCCTTTCTTCAAGGTCACCTACATTCGTAGCCTGCACATTTTCGTTACCGGTACTGGCTACTAAATTGGGAACTTGGAGTCCTTGTTCCACAGTTTTGCTTCTTCCGGTTTCTAAGTCTTGCTCACATGAATCACAGAACCATATAACTCCATCTTGGGAATAATACTCATAGTCCTGTTACGATTTCGAAAAACAAACACAATGTTTCCATAAATGGCATCCATCACAACAAATAGAGTTGGAATCGTTTTCATCATCCCCATCACAACAACCGTACAGTCGTACACACCGTTGGTAATGTCCATGCTTTTACTTATGCTACGAGTAGCTCTTCTCTCAGAATGCATTTTTATTTTCAATTCACTATACAACTTAAAAAAACGGAAGCAATTTTTTTTTCGGTTACACTTTACGACACGCTTCCCATAACTACTAATTTTGCGTGCATACCTTCATGCAAATTACAAAGAGAGAGAGATACAAACTAGTCACCCTTCAATATTGACTTGCAACTAATACCGGTTCACTCATAGGATACTGCTTATAGTACTTTAGTACGCAAAACATAGCACAAAATAACTGTAACACTCCAGTACCATTCAAACTATGAGCAAAACTTCTGAGTGTTTTTCGCTTCCAATGTACAATAATGTTCGAACACTTGCTTCGAGTCTTCTTTCACTGTATGCGTAACACAACACAGTTCGATTCAGAAAACTTCAGTTTCGATTCCTTGTACCAGTTCCGGTTCACTATTCAATTTTTGTCCACTCTTACATAGGGATGGGCAGTTCAGTTCGTTTCAAAGACTAGTTCGCAGTGAACTAGTTCGTTGGAAAGAACAGTTCAAAAGACCAGTTCATTTAGTTCAATAGTTCGCGACTGAGATGGTCTCCCTATAGCAGCAGAAGGGCTTTTCTGATCACGTGGTAGCCTTCAAGATGTGTGGTGGTTTCTAGTACGCGAACTGCAACTGTAGTTCAAATAACGGTAAATTAGAATGAAAGAGATGTCCCCGGGTGGAAGTGTTGTTACAATACCTCCCTCCCTTTGTGACCACTCCCTTCAAAGCAGCACGTGGGCCATGAAAGAAATGCATTGATGCACCCACCATTCTAGTCAGAGAGAGAGAGAGAGAGGAACGGAGTAAAACATCTGCTTGAGAAACATCACAAAAGCGAACGCGGTGAAACTTGAAATTTCCCGCGATTTGTCTACGACTGGGGCGGGGGTGAAGTGCGTAAATATCCTTTTCGTCAATAAAACTCCCTCTCGTATGCGCACCCATTTAGTTCACTATGCGAACTGAACTTTCTCCCTCTGTTGTGTATTGTATGTTTTCTTGTATCTTTGCTGCTTTTCTACAGTTATATATGTGAGATGCGCACGCATTTAGTTCTATCGAACTACAAACTGTCAAGCCTCTTAACTAGTTCGAACTGGTCAGTAAAAATACCAGTTCGTTCGCGAACTACACATACCTACTCTTACACTAATTCATATCCTGGCTGTGAGCCCCCAATATTTTGTTGTGGCCAGGTAATGTGCTGCTCGGCATTACTATAGTAGTGACGCACCAATTTTAAAATCACTAGATCCAATTTAAAATCACTAAAACAAAACCAAAATCGATTTCCTTTTTCGTAAATTATCTTAAATTACTGAACATATGAACGTGGAGGTTAGGTAAAGTTAGGTACGGTCATGTATCTTTACAAAATATATTTTGACACATATTCACACTTACCTTCAGCACACAGGCGTGTTAACTCTCCCAATTTCAATTACAAAGTCGTGTACAATTGTTTCGGGGCCTTTTCCTTTCCTTACATAAATACTCTGCTAAATAACATTCAAAATGCACTTTTCCTCGTCATTTCCATACGATTCAATAATAACAACGCAAGAAATGTCATAATCATCACAAAAACACTCCATTTCAACACTGCCTTGCCGCCTTCCACATGGCAACAACTGTAACTCTACGCAAAATAGTTCTTTCCGCCACAACATGCAGTGCGTCCTCAAACATCTTCAAAACACACACACAAACTATATCATTATTCACTTCAAATGTTACCAACATCAATATTTACCTCCTTAATACTCTCAAACATAACACAACTATCTCAGTTCCTCCTGTAAATTTCTGAAAATTGGTGCGTCACTACTATAGTTAACCCTGGTGCTCCTCGGTGACGATAGCAAAGTTGCATCTCATCACTTGAAATACATACGCTGTCCAGCACCTACCGACCACTGGGAAAATCCTGCAGAGTAAACCTCAAACAGGCGTAGACCACATGCAACCCTAACACACGCAAGGCAAAACTTTCCTACGTGTTTTTTCCACTTCTTTCTTACCTTGCCATGATAACAAAGGCTGCTCAATCCGAACAGTTAATTCAAATAAACGTGGGCTTCCTTTGGGAAGCTTAACTAATTGCATAGAAACAACGGTAGAACTTGCTGTTCGTTGTTTATTTATACTGCATATCAAACATAAAGAAACCTTACCAAAAAAATTGCTGGTTCTTTTTCCAGATATCTTCCACAAGCTACCTACAAGATTATTACTATTGGTACAAAAAATGTTTCTGTACTGCCTGTCCGTAATTCCTTATACTTTCAGTTCTCCTTTGTTAGTAAAGCACACACACACACACACACACACACAAAAATGCTCGAAACATCCAGAGTATTCTCGTTGTTCCACGAGAAAAAACTTCGAAACACATCAGGGAGTTAACACTTAAATTATTTAGTTCCAACGTTCTTTCTTTTGTTATATTATGCAATTAATAATTTCGTTTTCTTTACGCACTTGAAATGTTTGACAAACCCAATTTTTGTAAAAAATAATTCCGTTTTACTTCCTGTTCACCCGCGTTTTCGAGAGTATTCCTTTTTTTCAGCTCCTTCTATCAGTGTTGCTAACTCACTCCCCTAACTTTTCAGACATTGTTGCAAACCCTACTAACTAAAGAAAATCATATACCAAATTTCTATTAAAATTTTGTAACGAAATATGCTAATTTTATATAACAGCAAAATAAAGAAGACCTAATGATAAGCACGGAGTATGAAAATGTTTACGTTACATATAACAGATATAAGCGCACTTGTTGGGTGTGTTACACAATTGCGGAAGAACGAAGGCGGAAGCTTTGGTTAAAAAAATGTATTTGCACCAAAAAGCGTGAATGACTTCTTGGAGCTTTTAACCTCTTCATAAAAAACGAAAACAGTTCTCCTTGGCAACAGACAGGGGTGGATTTCGGCCCTGGGGGCCGATTCCTGAACAGACGTTACGTTTGACAGAGTGCGAGCGTCGAATTTCAGTCGTTAACGACGCTTTGATTTATATTCCTGACGGTTCGTTAACGTTTTAGGCGATAGCTTGCGAGCATCTAACGTCTTCGTTTTGAGCGTGAGGTAAGAAGCGAGAGAGTTGATCAGTCGTTAACGAAAAAAATATGGTCGCAAACTACTAACTGATGCATGGAAAAGATCATGTATAAACATTTAAAACATATATAATAAAATGCTCCAAAAGAGGACGAAGGATGAAGGAAATACAAGGGCCGTAAGTAATTGTTAATTACTATAAATTTCTTTTTAATTTTCTGAATACTACTTGTTGTAATATGACAGGAGATCAGCTTAAAATACACTTTCACTAGTGGGTCTTTCTTTAGTATGTATCGACAATTTTTTTGAAACAAGCCTGTTAGTTAAAACTACGCTTTTCTCAGTGCATGCGTAAATGACATGCAAAGTTTGTATTGTGTGATTTCTAAGAAAAGGTGTTTGGGACGAGCCTACTTCATTTGGTACTTTAGGATGAAAGACATTAGAATAACTTCACACGCGTCCCAAAATGAATTTATATCCGTGTTCATAGAATAGAAACGTGATGTGATTATATCATTTTTTATGCTCACATGATAAATGTTTACGTACATATTTCATATTATATAAACCTATACTCATTTTACAAGAAGGTATTGAGAACAAAATAGGATCTCGCCAGTTTTATAACCCTTGTGTATACTATAGAAGACTTCCTTACAGTAATAGAGTAAATTTAATTTGCGCTTCGTTAAGGTTCGTTATACACTTTACAAAAGTACATTTGAACACACAGAAGTCGGGAGTTTTGCTTTATTCATTTGGCCCAAATGCGTAGAGGACACAGTATTCTACACCCGTCAAACGTGAAAGTATCTTCTTGACTTTGTATTCTTGAATATTACTATCCAGAAAAGATGAAAGAAAATTATTAGTTTAATTAATGGTTAATTATAACCCTTGGGTCCTTTTTTTAAGAAAATAAATACATTCTCATGGTAGGCCTATTAGGTATTCGAGCCGTCAGTGTGTCTCCACCTTGTTAGTTTTCCGGTTAGGCGGGCGAACCTGTTCATATTTATTTATTTTCGCCTATTTATCATGAATCACATGAGTTCGTTCATATCAAAACACAGTTTACATTTCTACATACATTTACAGTTTGCATTATCACAGACACATCTTTACACACACACACAGCGACAGCCAATAATCCAAAAATTGCTACGAAAAGCCATGTGTCATTATTAATTCATTAAATAGTGGAGGGGGTATACGTTTTTCAGTTGTTTGATTCCATTGGTCCACCATGCTAACTGAGCTTTTTCAAACATATTTCCTCAACAATTGGTTTCCTTTGCCTCCCTATCTCGGCCCGAGTCTTAGATGCCTAAAGATCATCTACCTTTAACACACACTATCTGCTTGTTCTGAAAGCGGTTGCATCTAAGGTAAAATATAAGGTAAAATTTACTTTATCTACCCCCAAAATATAGAATCTACAACATAAATTTATTCTTTCCAACATGTGTAGAAGTGTTGAAACGCACAATTTAACAGTTTCGAAAATAAAATTAGACTTTATTTTGTTATGGGCCAGTCTAGTGACTTTGGACTTCGGCCCGTCACGATTCGCCTTAAGCTGTTAAAATCCACGCCCCTGCCGGGACCTACCGCCGCAGACCGCTCGGCCGGCATAACAGTCTCGAGTAATGCAGGTGTGAAATAAGAGTGAAAGAGCGGAAAGGCCAAGGGTCTATTTAGATGCATCCGCGTTCAGGACAAGCACATGGTGTGAGTGTTGAACGGAGAACTAAAACCGGATCACTTTGGTTAAAGGTAATATGCACCGTTTATAATAATATATATTGTCTAACTTGACTTATTCCAACCTGTCTTCGCTCGCTAGGCATACTGCCCGTGATTATCGTATCAAAATACTTGTCCTTCATAACATGAAGTAACGATATTAGTTCGTCTGCCGTGGTATGTAACTGGTGAATTCAAAAACATCTTAATTTTATTTATGGTCTTCCATCTAAGGCTCGGGTCGAAATAGGGAGGAAAAGGAAGCGGGAAAACCTCAATCAGAACAGTCAGCCGCTGGAACTGAACAACTCAAAAAAAGTATTTAACGAATTAATAATGTCACATCGCTTTTCGTAACAATTTTTGGCTTATTGGCTGTCGCTGTGTCTGTGATAATTATTTACATGGAAATGCGCGGTATGGAGCGTACATATGACACAATAGCTGGCGTAGATAAAGTAAATTTTAGCCGGAAATTACAAACCTAAGTAGATACTTTTCTCCAATGCTTTCAGACTTACAACCACTGCCCGTGCAATTTAGAAATCTTTAAGATTTTAGCCGTCAAAAATCGATAAAATCCGTGCAAAACACCACTTACACCCTTTCAATTTTGACTTTACACCCCGACTTTACACAACTACGTCTAAATGTATTGCGGTTAGCTGACCTATCTTCCTTTCTCGGCACTTCGAATTTTCCTCGACGAACGCTTTCCTCTTGATTCACGCTTCTTTCGTTTTCAAACTTATGTAATGTCATCGTTTTATCGTACTCGAAGGTCCAACTCTTCTGCGCTATTCTCAAATTTACCTGGGCGTTAGCTAGAAATTCAGATCCTATAACTAAATCCTTCTCTAAATGTTCTACAACATATACTAGGGTGTCGGTGCGTTGCCCACGCAGATATATTCTAACATTCATTTTCCCTATGATCCAGGCTTTCCCTGTGGCGGTCGTAATGGTCTCGGAAAGTTTCATTATTTTTACTCCACGCTGCTCTAATAATTGAGAGAACTCTGGAGAGGCCATACTCAAGTTGCTTCCGGAGTCTAGAGTGGATAATTTTCTCAATCCTCGCAATGAAACTTGGACTTGGGGACACCTTTGTTTTGACCAACCAACTTTCTGGCTTCGGGGTGTACCTCTCATATGCGCGACGTAAGCCTGCCTTCTTTCACCTTTATTTTTATCTGGGCAGTGTCTTATTTGGTGAAAAATACTATGGCAGTGGTAACACTGATTCCTTCCCTGCTGAGGGGTAGGTGGTTTTTTCGCTCCCCGGTGGTTTCGACTCTGCGATAGAAGCCGGGGTCCAGTGCTTTCTCGTTTAACTGTACAGACTGACCCATTTTCGAGCTAACGGTAACTTCTAACGGATTGCAAGGCTATTCTTCGCAACCGCTTTGCCTATTGTAAACCAGGTCACGAAGCAATGTTTGTTGGATTCGCTGAATTTTTTCTTCTAATTCACGATATGTTTTAATATCGCTGAAACACAGAAATTGACGAAATTGAGGGTGGGCCTTAGATATGACCGTCTCACATTGTTCGCTTTCGTCCGGTGGACTATTCATCCTTCGGTATATCTTTGCCATTCTTCTGGCGAATTTAACTAGAGACTCATCTGGTTTCTGAAATGCATTAGCTATTCTTTGGCTGAGTTCTAACGAGTAGTTGAACGAAAAATACTCAGAAAGAAAACATTTTCGCCACTCCTCAAAATTCGAGTAGCTTTTGTCATGCATAAACCAATCATGCGCAGATTTTCGTAACGATCGTAGGAGGATGCACTTTACGATATTATCCTCTTCAATACCCTTTTCATTGCAATAATATAAAAGGTCATCTATAAAATCGTAAGGGTCTTGTCCGTCTTCTCCGCTAAATGTTGGTAGCTCTAGTTTGTAATTTTCGAGAGCCTTTTCAATTATTTGGAGCTGAGTTAATGAAGCTTGATTCCTACTATTTTGGTTACTATTACCGATTTCTGTGCTAGTTGTCGCGGATGATAGTGAACGGAGTGCATCGTATACTTGGTCATCAGATAGCTCAGCATCGGGCTGTTTTCCGATAATCTCGAGAATTCGAGCTCTAAAATGACTTTCTTGTCCAGTCATGATCGTTTTTCCTCATCTCAATCGCATTCACAAATTCTATTTAAATTGTCCCGTGAGGGCGAGTGCCATATGTTAATTCTTTGTTTTACTACTTTTCTTATTTGAGAGAAGAGTAATTAACTTTAAATGATCTGTTGCCGGATAGATCAGTCGAAGCAAAGTTTATCTATTGCCAGAGCGGCTTTTAAAACCAACAGTCCACCACGGGACTAGAATTGTGAATTGTCTATGATTATTATTGGACAAGGAAAGCGCTTTTCGAAAAATAATAGCTCATATACAAAGATTTAAGATTATCACAAAATATATTATATTATATATACAAATTTGATATTGATAACGAAGATCATGGAGAGGTGAGGTAAGAGGCGTTTCGTATCGGACTAAACGACGTCAATTAAAGTAAATAAGATTTAAAAATTAAAATCCTCGACTTTTAAATTCAACAACTTACTTAAACGGGACTTCGACCTACAACCAGGGCGTGACTATTATATGAGACGTGAACGTACCCCTCGAAGACAAATAAACCAAATTTCAAGAATAGTTATATTTCCACTTACGCACACATCTGCATTCGGGGAATCGTTAAGCGATTCGGGGTCGAGTCCTGCCGCTCGTCATTATCTTGACGCCCGTGAGATTCCAATTAATTAGCCTTGGGAACGTCAAAATTGTAAAATCATAAAGTACCCCAGCGTAATTTATTGGAACTCACACAGGAATCGACTGGTCATCGTTCCTTCTATCATCGGTGTGTGTGGGTCAGTATTTGAGAGGGTGTTCAACGAAAAGTTTCATCCAAAAAATCAAACATAAAGACATATCGCAGAAGTGTTACAAATTCGAAATCGCACCCAGTTCGTCTCATACAAAAAAGAAACAGAGTACTTACATATTCGCTGCACTAAAGTCTTCTCGCCCTTAATACCGCCAACCGGACCCTATCTTATTAGACTATCATTTCAAATTCTAAGTTTAAAAAATTGACTCGGTTGCTAGTGACAACGAGGGCTTTCTCGGAGATGTTGCTCCTACCAAATCTTAGAACATACTGTGCTCAAACCCACAAAGTTCTTCAATATATTACTGGGTGCATTGCCGGTCCACGGTGTAAGGGGGGGGGGGGTTAAAGTTGTCCGAAATGCCTCTTACCCTTTTTGCAGTGGACTCTTCCTTCCTCACACACTTCCAGGTTTGGGCTCATCTGGCTTCTGAAAGTACAAAGAGACACAGCAAAACAAGGGATTTACAGTTACTTGAGTGGAACTTTCCACCTTCTCTCTTCCGAAAATACGCTATGACCCTTCCAAAATTCTGTATTTCCAGCTCTCGAAACTCACTGAAGCTGGCTGAACTGACTTACAAGTATTACAAAAAGTATTATTTATTTCGTTTTCCCCTTAATTCGACATAGCTTTCGTTACATCATAGCTGTGATGTGTAAATAATATAAATTACCTCTCCAGTTTTCTGCTCATTATCAAACATACATAATAATTAATAAAATATGAACTAATTAAATCTTAACCTTATAAAAGAAAAATAATAAGAAAGAATAGAATAGATAAAAGTGGGGTAGGTCGACCTTAGAGAAGGGGGAAATGAAGAAAGAATTTACATACATAATACCAAGATATACACTTTCAATTTACATATATTTACATGGGTTCAAAAGGCCTCGCTTCATCTCACCCAGGCTACTCAGAAAAGAGATTGCTTTCGAGTAATGTTCATAGTCTTTACCTATCTCGAATGGCAACCTTCTTTTCAACTCTGAAGGTTAATCATTTTTGACGATAACTATACCTTGTCAAGTTCAAAGTCTTCTTTTTTTTCAGTTCGCACGTTTTTCACTAAGAAAGAACAAATTAATAATTCAACACTTGTATACAACAGAACACTACACTTTCACCACAAATTTCTTAACATCGTTTATGAGAAATTGTTTTTTAACAAACACGTGGTTCAATGAAAACACCAAATTACTACGAGCGTTTACTCTCACGACGATTGAATTCTGACGAATGTATTTACAAATTCCTTTGCTCCGGAAAGTACTTCACTTAATAACTGGTTTCGCTTGAAGACACTCTTCTTCTTCTCTCCCGCTGTTTAACATACGTTTACAGCTAAAAGCTACGGGGATACCTGGTTTTCACTAGAGCGGAACACTGACACAATTTTCGTTCAGCTGCATAAGCTTAGCTGCTTTGAGGTTCATTCCTGAAGTGGTATTTAACTTTTGGTCTAGGAGCCGGGGGGTAATCTGAACATTTCCGATAACAATCGGTAAAGTCTTTGTTTCCTTTGACGAACCCTGGGGCTTCCGGGACATACTTCAATTGATCACTATTTGATTTTAACACCTTCTGGGTTTGAATGTTCTCAATTAAAAAATTGTTTGTATTTATCTTTGACAAAATAACATAAGGGCCGTGGTATCGGTCTTCAAGGCTGCCTACCCTATTTCTGGCTGCACACGATATATGATGCGATTCAGTAATACTGTATCACCTATGTTAAAAGTATTCTTACGCCTATGACGATTAAAATTAAGCTCTTGCCTTTTCTTTACCTTGTCCTGGTTCCTATTTGCGATTTCAATAGCTTTCTTGAAAGCTTGCTCTGCCTGAGCTACAAACTGAGGATAATCGACCTTAGAACCATTATCATCATCATCAAATTGACCTAAACTGAAGGGGTGGGTAGTTCACGTCCAGAAAATATCCTGTTAGGTGAAAAATTTAAAACTTCTGATATTTTGTGATTAATCGCCCATTCAAACTGGTCTGTAAACATTGGAGTTCAACAACAAACAAGTAATTCCACAAAGTAAATAAGACTTCTCAACCAATGGAATCAGCCATCCCAAACAAAAGACTTTTTCTTTATC
>JAGDQP010030930.1:6789-22257 GCA_022664845.1 Lepisma saccharinum | reverse complement strand
AAAGACCAATAAGGGAGAAAGTATGGGGATGAAAATTCGCAGAAGAAAATAAATGTCTGTATTCATCCGTCCCCGAATCAATCTCCAACACTTTATATTATTTTTGAAAAACAACAGAAAATAGTTTGGCATTGATAACTAATTATATGACTTATAGTCATATTTTTAAACTACAATATAATATGTTAAATAAAATTTATCAGAGTGAAGCTAATTGTCAGGAGACTTCTTCTAGTATGGAACAACATCAACAAAAACATTAAATTAATATTATCGACTTTCGTGAAAATAAAGCTTATAGTCTCGATCAAGACGAGAGTCTCGAGGGATGTCTTAGTCATGGTCTCGTCTCAAGTAAGTCCCGGTCTCGTTTCGATCCTGGGCCTTAGTCTCGGTACCATGCCTAGTTCCGGTGAACTTTTAGGACTTGATCGGTCCCTAAACACATGCTTTATTAGGTTCTCTAAAAGGTAATTTTCAGAGAAAATTTATTTGCTTTAAAATTACCACTGTGAACTTAAGAAAAAAAAGAAGTTATTTTTAAAGATTATCTCTACTTTATTAACGTGTTGTTGGTTTATTTTATAAAAGTTTTGCTAGTATAATTTGGAAATATCTTTTAAGTGTTTTCGTTGCATAAATATTCCTATGTAACTTTTGATTACGAATCACTTGTGGCTCATTTTACAGCAGCAAAACAAGATGAAAATAGAGTCGAAGGATTTTATGGAAGTCTTTTGAAGAAAATACCAATTGTTGATTTGTTTTGGATCTTGGATTTTTAATGATTTTGTTTGGTCCCGTCCCTGCTATCTAATATAGATAATGCGTTTTTATTAGACAAGTTATGTCTGATGTGCCGATCTCGTGTATGTCCTTGCTGGAAACATCTTAATATATTGTGGAAATATTGAATCTGCTATCCTGATTTTTCTCCGTCGCTGCTGGAGGATGATGAATTCGCACCTTTCGGAAGCAGGTCTAGAGCTAAATTATCGAAGATGATTGTGAGTGGTAGGGGGAGGAGCAGGTGTTACGTAGATATCTTGGTATGATTTGAATTCTTTCTTACTTTGTCTGTATACCTAAATATAAATAAAAATTGTAGTTATTGCTCCCTTGCTTCTTTGTTTGCATAGAGATACGTAATACAAATAAATATTGTCGTTTATTGACAAAGTATTTGAATGTTCTATTCATGTAAGATGGAACAAATTATTTATTTGTTTTTGCTCTGAGAAGAGGATATAAAATAGACTTAGACATGGAATACATTCAGCAAACATAGCCAGTGTAATGCACTGCCAAGAGCTGATCATTCGTTCACATAACTCAACGTTCACCATTCGCGGAGGTTTCCATATGCCATGTATATTTAAGTGAATTGGCCTTACTCCATCGACTGATTGTCCTGGCTCTCTGGCTAATTGTTTGTGAACGTGATGAAAATATCAATTATTCAGAGGGAATTGGTAGAAATTGGTGTAGTCTCTTTCCGCAGCGGGGGCTTTTGTATGTGGCAGTGTGGGGTGGAGAGCGAGGAAGAGAAGCATGCAATAACTTTGTTTCGGACGTTACCATATATACATAACAGAAATAGTGTGCATGAGTGAGGAGGTGTCTTCCCATGTTGCTATAAAATAATTTTGCATCCGTTGCTATGAGAGAGAGATTGTATGCGGTTTATTTGATTGTTCCTCATTTTCAATTCATGTATGAATGCACACACATACGACAGCGCTTCCCACATGTAAGCACATTATGAAGTATGCATTATAGCTACGCACGTACGTACAATGCATACATTTCTCTTTTTTCACTCTTTTGATCCGTAGAAAATGTTAATCATCGTGTTATTTTCCCATGTGACATCCATTCGTTTTGATGTCAATCACTTCTGACTGACACGTAAATCGTTTGTCATGCTTGTGGTCCCTCTCTTTAATAACAGTTACAAGTACATTTAACCTCGTCAAATAGTTGTGAGTGGCAGGTGGTTTTATGCTAATAATAGCATTTTGGTAACTGATAAGACAACACATTGCCTCACGGGTGTTGTTTTACGAACTTGTTTCGGATTTTATTTTTAGGCTTCACGAGTAGAAGCTGGGAAGCCCTATGTCACTACTGTGTCCGTCCGTCTGTCTTGTCAACAGCTATCAACTCAGGAACTACTCTGAAGAAACTTCATTTGCGTAGGCTCTCTCGAGGCTCTCCCATTTTCTTCATTCTACAAGTTCTTCCATCATCATCCATTGCAGCAGAGCAGAGGTTGCCTAAAGACTTTAACCCTAGTAAGCCTAAGCCTTGTTGCAACTGAATAAGCCCGAGGAGAGTCCGTTGGACTCATAGTATTATCGTAATCTTTTATGAACGCACATCAAAAATGGCAGTGGGCCAATGAAAGTGACCCATTGACCCACCACAAACTGTCTCAACTCAGTTAAATTTAGTTCAATTATCCCACCGGCAAACGTTCAAAAGTGTGACTCATTTGACCCACGACAAACTGCTCCACACCATGTTTGCAGTATATCATAATCATACGATCTCAGTTTTTATTTGTAAAATCAACACACAACTAATGACGGGATTGAGTAATTTTACTACCTTACCTTAGCTAACATTACACAACAACCTCAATTACTACTTGCTAGATTAGTTAGATTGGCAGTATTACATGTTGTCTAGTAAAAGATTTTGGAACCACATCTTTTGCATAATTTTTACATTTATTTTGACTTAAGTCTAGTACATTGGTAACATTTTCTCCTGCATGTAGAAATCTGTGAACACAAACTTGTTGTATATTGGTCACCTAATCTTGCATAAAACTAACTTAAATTACTCGTTTCTGTTTCTATATAGGTTAGATAGCATTACATGTGGTAAGTGCAGTGTTTTAAGCATGATAACATGAGCTCTCTCTCTCTCTCTCTTTTTTTTTTTTTTTTTTTTAGATTTGTTTTGGTTTTACACATTGATAGCATTCTCTCTTAAATGTCGAATGTTCTATACACATTTCTCTCAAATCTGTTTCTGCACCCTTCCCTTTTTACAATCACAAAAGAAACATCTCCTGGGGAGGGGGGTTCTTCAGAACTAGTGGATTGTGATGCAAAAAACATTTTCAACCTACGTATGTCTGCTTAGTTTCGAAACAATTTTTTCCACTGCGGATTTGATGTCAGTTTTGTAATCCGGTTGTTGAACGTCTGTGTAGCAGGTACATGTTACGGTATAAGTGTAATCACTGTCTTCTCATTCTGAAAACTATTCATTAGATGCATTCTTTTCTTCTTCTAACTCAAGACAAGCTCGTGATTTCTTTCTCAATGAGCCCGGCCATTGCTCAAGGCTATTTTGTCGAAAATCATCCCATCTGCCCCGATATGTTGTAACAATAAAATCTTATGATGTTACATAAATATGTACTCCCATGATCAGTTGAACCTTTGAGATTCCAGGAGAGAAAATGCAGGGGAAGTGTGAAAAATAACTTACCGGTTGTTTGTGACTATTTCCTCTAAAACCACGCTCCACATATATAGAATTATGAAATCTCAAGATGTGAGAGTTTTACATAAATTGAGGCGTATAGTACAATATAATAGTGTCATAACCCACAAATCAAGGTTTTTAAATTAATCATATGATTACATAATCTCGAGGCATACCTTTGAACTGACACTGGCTTAAGTCAGTATTCGTATTTGCTGAAGAGAGAGAATCAAGCGTTTGTTGTTTCTCCCATTCTAACCATAGGAAAATTAAACTTTAAAGTTTCTTCTCTCGATACAACGTTTTGGGCTTAGACCACAATTCGGCTATACGCCTCAATTTCCATGGGCTTGATAAGTTTAACCATTGATGATTTATGAGCGAAAAAAGATGTGACGTTTGTGGCAACACAATAACAAACAACAACAGCTTATGGAACTCAATTTAAGATAGGATGTAACCTTGATAATCTCTTCAACCAATGATAACAAAACTGTTTAAAACCAGACATTTACAGTAGAACTCGGTTATAACGACATCGAAGGGACCTGAAAAATAGTGTTGTTGTAATCGAGTTTTATGCTATCAGTCGATTAAGATGGAAAATTACGCAGAACAAACTAGTTAGGTCTAGTTTAGATTATATTCACTTGATAACCTGTCATTAACAGTGCAAAGTCGATATGCAACTTAAAGTACAGTACTTTATTAAAGTCAAGCCGTGTAAGATGGTAAAAGATAACAACGTAAAATAGAGTACTGTTTTAAATTCTACGGAACAGTAAAATTAATCTTACTAAATTTACGACAAAAATAAGCTTTTCATCTTCTGTTCTCATTTTCACGTTTAATTTCAACTGTTCCTTCCAAAGTTAGAGCTATGCTGAACCTTTAAACTAGTAAAGGTTACTACTGATCGTCCGAGGGTGACAGTGGTGTGTAGATCTTCCCTGTAACAGTTTCCGAAGGCCATTGACAGAAGGGGGATGGTAAAGAAACTCTGGACACAGCCTCGAGTTCTCAAGGTCAAGCACAATAGATTTGAAAAACACTATTCCTTATCTCTAGCCTACCGCGACCCTCTCATTAGCGGCCCGCGTGCCCTCTCTGTCTTTGTTTCCAGTGTTACCTTACTTCAAGCGCCCCTCTCTCCCCCGCACCCAGATGCTCATAGTGAAAGCCAACAGTGCTATTTAAAAATAAGAAGACTTGGTCTGTAAAGCAGAGAGAAGGGGGGAAGGAAAGTTTTTTTTTATTATTATTTACAGTCTGGCTTGGCAATATGATTTTCTTTTCTTCCGCAGCTGAACAGTGGGTCGTAAATGATAATTTATGACTGAAGCCATTTGTCCTTTACATCAGGAATCTTTTTAAAAAATAGCCCGGAAGAGACGATACAAACAGGTTCTTGGAAAACCGTAATCTAAACTGAGGTTTAAAATGTTTGATGCTATTGGAAATGCAGGTTATCTATCGCATATATGTTTGTCGTTTTAAGCGAGGTTAAACAACACATTCCTTATAAGGAATATGTTGGTACTACTGGAAATATGACGCTATAGGCGAGGTGTCGCTATAACCGATGTCGTTATAAACGAGTCACACTGTATTTTCTTTTTTTTTTCTTCACGTATTGTGTTGCTATACCGTTGGTAGATCTGGTAATGAAATATGTATTTATTGGTGTGTAGAGTCTCGAGCTGTAGGTAATATATTTCTTCAAAAATGTTCTTCCTACAGATATTCTCCAAATATACCTTTCGTTGCTAAACGATTATTCACTCCGTAACGCTGTTGCTAATGAATATTACTTTAAAAATGTTCTGCTGTTCCCTAGAAATGTTGTTTTCCAAAAAATATCTTTCGGTGCCACATTGGTAGTAGATCTGGTAATTAATTACTTTTAAAATAATCTTCAGGTGCCTACAGTTGATATTCTTCAAAGATATCTTACCTTTTAGACGAATAATAGCACAATAGGGCCGCGAGATGTTGCTAATTTGCAGCAGTGCAACCAGACAAATTGTCTCGGCGGGCCTCATATTTGTTTAGGGGACACCTCTACAAATGCCAAAGACTATCACATACTTCGTGTTTATACAAAATAGTTCAACGTTTATTCAATCAAGGTTTACTGCACCTGAAACCGTCCAGCTTGGTTGCTCCACCTCTTTCATTTTTCTAAAATAATATTTATATCCCTTTATGTAAAAATAGTTGAGGGGATTAGTGCAGAAATGGTTTTATACACATTAAAAATTTTGTTTGTAAAAGTTACCTCAAGGAACAGGTACATGGTAAATTCAATATTATTGCCAACAAAACTATTAAATGAACTTAGGATGATATTTTGGTATACAGACTGCTGATTAATTCGTGTAACTGAGAAATAGATATGTAAAAACGAAAGTTTTCAAGCTATTTGCATGACGCTTTCTAGTTATTCACAAAATCATGAGGTTTTGGCACTGAAAATAATTTCCTAAACTAAATTTTACCACTCTAAAAAGTGAACTTCGCTTGTGGGAATATCAATGCTTATTAATTACCAATTAATTCAGTCAGATGATGATTTCTGTTATAAAATATTGTATCATTTCTCGATTTGAAATTCTCGCATGAGTACCCTACCCCCACATATCCCAGCCCCATGTAGAAGTGAAAAGGAGGGAAGGACAATAAAAAGTAGCCCTCTTAATTAACGTTGGTTTTCCCATTAGCGAGGTTCGCTATGGAGTTTGAACCCCCAAAATGGGGGCTAAAATTTAATTTAGAAAAACTATTTTTACATTATTGAAACGTCAGTTTTGGGAGCAACTGTTCAAAATGTCATGCAAATATCTTGAAAACTTTCGTTTTTATTGATATGTTTCTTAGTTACATAAATTAATAAACAGTCTATGAATGTTTGACTTTTATATAAATTTGAATATCAAAAACACACCAAAAGTAAAAGAATGTATTTGTGAGCTACACCATTTCTACATAAAGGCCGTCAGTTCAAAACGGATTTTTTTATACCAACCGATTAATTAATTGCGGCCGTTTTTCAATTGCGGCGCATACCAAAATTTTTGTTAGCATATTTTTACTAAAAATTAAAATTTCGGATATGTTTACCATAGGATATTCAAACAAGAACCATTCTTTATAATAGCATCTACTTGATAATTTTTGTGCTCTGTATGAAAAATGTAAAACAAAGTCGAACTGGTTAAAATGGTATCCAAATATAATTTTCGAAATGTAGACACTTGCGGTTTTCAGGGCGGTTCTCCTCCCAGAAACTATTGAATATTATAAGTTGATTTTTGAACACTATTGCAAATCAAAGTATATTGAAGGTATACAGTATATGCTTGTTTAACATTTTGAGAATTTTTGAATATCCAAAAAAAAATTATTTTATGCATATTGGATACACCAATATCTCTGGTGAAACAAAATATAAAAATCGAATTTTTACACGTTACATATTTGTCAGTAGTAACTACAGTTCGTAGTGGCTGGGATGATCTCGAAACAGTTGATTAATATCTCCTTTGATTAATGCGTACCTAATCACTGAACTAGCCGGATATACTCGAGTCGATTAGGATTTTATTAAGTTGAAAAATTGAATACAAAAACTAAAAAAATACTAAAATTTAAAAAAATACCTTACTAAAAAAATTCCAGTTGAAATTTAATTCCGCTAACATTGATAAGTATCGGCTCTGATATTTACTAATCTTACAAGATTTACTTCTACTATCGTTGGCTGATTTTTAGGGGAAAATTGTATGTTTTTTTAAAGAAATAAAAAGAAAATATCCGATTAATAAGTTTAAAATCAAGCACTTAGCATCGTTAATCAATCCATGTAGTTATTCAGCATTCAATAAATTTGGCAGTCGCTCACCATAATCTAACCTTTGCAGAGATGTCGGTATTAGCTCATTTACGCGTGATCTAATTATTTGAAAGAGCAGTTTTCATCAAGTAGTTACCATTTTTTTAACACCTCTATAATTGGTAGTGCACTCACCATTAATTCGTATCTTTAAACTTTCATGTATATTAACTTGTCAGAGAATTAAATTAGCAAAAATAACCACTCATATAAAAACGCAACCTCTACTGGAACCTCTATATGAAATTCTGCATGCTAGCCATCATATTCTCCCTAATTTTTTTCCCGGGATACCTCCATAATAATATATTCCTCCGTAAATACAAACTAAATACCTCCATACACAAAATACCAAAATCCTACTACCAATCTACTTGTTCCAATGATACCTCCATGAAATACTCAGATTCCTCCTTATCAAAAAATATCAAATCCGCACATCCAAGCTACTCTCTTATGATACTCCCAAGAACTAACTAGATTCCTCCATTAAATACACCAGTTTATCGTGCAATCAAGAAATAGATCATTCCTTCTTACAAAAATATCAAATCACCACCCAAAACTAGTATCTCTAAAGAAAACAAAGATAAAAATAGGGAGGGCACGGACATCAATTTGCAGAACTTAGAAGTCATACTTCTTGCGTAAATATAAATGCTTCTGCCACTATACTTTTGCTCGAAAAAATCTCACATTTTCTTTCCTTCCTTAAACTCTGTTCCGAGAGTAGAAAGTTACGTACCTCCATCTGCTTCGATCGTAGCTAGACACCCACTGCTGGTGCGCGCATACCGACCGAGTTTCTGCACTTCCCCTTAACCCATCTTCCTCTTCTCTCCCCGCTACTCAAGGCTACAGACTGAAAATGGATGAAGAAATGCTAGCTTTTTCCTCTTTTATTTTCTAACTAAAGCAAAAGAGAAACAAACAAGAAATTAAAAACAAGTGATTACATAATCAGATCTAAGCTAACTCGATATGATCAATAACATATTTTTCATATTCCTGTGTACCTATAGAAATAAAAAGAAAATTAAAAAAAACAAGCAAAAATAACTTCTATAAACAAACTACACAATTCAGCATTTTCCATTCACGAATACAATCCCTTAATTGTAACTGCATAAACTATTTGATGTGCACATTTGTAATTATATACTAGGGTTGGCCGACCTAAAAGTAAAAAATACATTATTTACACTTTTTATATACAAAAAAACTATAAAGCATAAAATTATACATTGACATTGTACAAAGTAATGACATAGTCGTTACATACACCACGACAAATAAAAACAAGAAAGAAAAAATCCATTTCGCCGAACCATGCAAGAGTCATTTTCTTGAAATGTGATTGTTCTATATTTGGGTTCTTAGCGTTCCTGGAAATACACCACCACCATTTGTTTATTTATTTAAGTTCACTAAAAACTGCGAGAATCATGATTTGTTGCTAATTAGATTTTTATCATCGAAGAGCTTTTCTCATATATTTCTTCTGTGTTTTATTTCAAGATTACAAATTCACTTAGATCTGTCTCTAAAATTGTACTTTACCCTCGGTAGTCGGACCGATTAGCGCCATTTCAACGAATTGTGCACTTCTTCATAAAAGCATGAAATTTGGCATAATGAATGGACATACATAAAAGGTCATTTTAAGATATTGAGACACTTTGAAATTGATGTAGGAGTCCCAGAAATCCAAAATGGCGCCCAAGAATGAAAAAATAATTATTGATCATAGTATTTGATTGATTTTCAGGATACTGTGTTTTTATATTACTGAACGGAAATTAAGATCCCTCTTTCATTAACTACTTTTGACTAACGGTAAAACGTTAACGGTTACGCTTTTACGGAAACACCCTTTAAATCCAAGATGGCGCCCATTTATTCAAATCTATTTATTACCAGACTTGATTAACTTTCTTGTTCACATATTTTCAAGGTTTGTTACTTTCTGTACCTCAACTTCAGATCAAAGATATTTGCCAAATCTGATTTAACTCAAGGACTTTTCAAACTCAAGATGGCGTCCATTAATTCAAATATCTGGATTTAGTTGTCTTCAGATGCTTACCTTCTCAATATGAATATTGAGAATACCCACGTATTCTTGAAATCCAAGATGATGACCATTAATTAAAGTGCCTTTATTAATGACTAAACTTGATTGAAGTATGATGGGCTAATGAAACTAAAACTAATTTCGATATTGGGGTATCTGGTATTCGTACCATGTAAGCCATGCGTTAACTCTTCAGCAGAAGCAGCAGCGAATTGACATTTGCATTTCCCTGCTCACCCGTCACAGACTTGAGTCATTTCTGGACAGATTGGTGACCTGTTGGCAACACTGACAAACTGTTGACATCGTGTTTCCACTCCTGATATCCACTATGTTGCTAGAAACAAATTTCCGGAAACGTAATTTTCATCCAATGACTCGTTTCTGACTTATTGAGAATTATTCATTTCCTTCCATTACTAGGCGTCGATTCTGGACTCAAAGTTGGAAACTCTCTATCTCCAGAAGTAAGCGATATTTCACCATGTTCAAAGGACCTTTTTTATTTTTACTTGTTTTGATGCCAGAAATCACCTCCCGAAATTAACCTCCATACGGCTCTTATTTTTAAAGCAGCGATGTGAGGCGCGTATCAGGTTTGATGGTTGTTCACGTTCACCTTTTTCGTTCTCATTAAGTGACATGGTCTCAATATCATACACTACATAGCAAAAATCACTTTCAGGTTTCGGTTTCGTCTTTTGTACGAAACAGATATGATCCGTACGTCTTGCAGCTAGTGCAGTATCAATCTTCACACCACATTGTGCACATAGTTTAACATAGCAACATATGCTCTGGTTATTATAGCATGATTGCGAAGGGAGTTCTTAAACAACTGTTACAAGTTGCAGCTGTCTCATCGTCAATAGTTTCAAAATCATGGTACTCCTCGCAATGTTTGAAATGTATTCTCACTTGTGTCTACTACGACGTTCGTATGGCTTCAAATAATCATATCAGTATCCTACACTTCTTAAAAGGGCAGTAATAGTTTCAGTAACATCGAAGTGCTGGTCAGGGTAAAACAAAAATAATTTGTTCCTGGTTTCAACATTCCCACTATAAATCACCTCAGGGTCTCGACTAGCTGGTTTTAAACCATAAACTACAATCTGAAAATCATTACAAAAAAATCAGAATAATCAATATCTAAACTTCCACCCAAAGTTGAAATATTAATATTTCATGCTTGGATCTTAGGATGCTTTTTCATGTATTCTACCTTCTGGTGCTCATCAAGTGCTTTCATCTCCGCCATAAATAAAGCTCTTGGTAAATAGTCGTAGGAGTTGGCTCTCAATTTAGGCATTGGAATAATGTGTGCTCGCCCAAGGGTAAATACTTGTCATTTTCCTTTTTTCTTTCGCCTTGTCCGCGAATATGGTCGGAAATGTTAGCCTTAATGATTACACTATCGGCTAACAGGAAGGATTCATTAGAGTTGAGAACATTCTCAGTCGAACGTAAAATATGTTCAGTAGTTAACTGGACTCGTCTACGCCACGGAATGAACCCGTTGCCGTCGTTACTACTTTCAATACTAAGTCCTATTCATCCTTGTGGATCTACATTAGATAATAAATTATCTAGCGCAAATTGAAAGTTTCTCTGCATAGTCAGCTGGCGTTAATCTGGAGGTTCCAGCTTTTGCACGTATGGAGATTTCTTTAGCTTTTACTGGAAAATTACCAATTCCGCGAACGTGTTCTATAATTTCAAAGAAATCGCGCCCTCTTCCCTGTTGCATTACCTCTGAATTCACGTTTTCCTCATTAACTAATATAACTTGTTTAACTTCCGTATCAAGAAGTATCAACAGCAGTAGGTGGAGGAGAAGTAAAAGTAGAGGATGCAAATGAAGTGGAAGGTATCGGACTGCAGATAAGTCTTGCCGTAGTGGCGAATGTAGTTGCCTGCGTTAATACAGACGTAACTACATTGACAGGATCTGAAGTAGTAGTAAAAGTACAGGAAGAAGTTGTTGAAGCAGTCATTGAAGTTATGATTGAAATATCAAGTGAATCTCCAAAGGAGTGAGTACTTACGGCTGTGACGGACAATATTCAATCATCTGAATTCATTGAAACATATACTTCCTGAATATCTCTCACAACCGGAATCAAACCAGAGAAAAGGAGGATGTGGATGAAGCATTCTCCCATTATTGTCAGTGGGTTCACTCAACAACATATAATGGTAGAAAGCCAGCCTAGCGTTAGAGGGGAAATCGAAGAAGCCAGCGTTACCTAACTGAATTAATTCATTTACATGAAGACACGCACCAAACAACTTGTTAAAATCAGACTTGGATAGAAGACGGAGGTGAAACAAAAAGTCAAAAATATTACCTGAATTTCTAGGTAGTATTCCCTGCACGGCTAAGTGGCATAAATGAACCCACGCGTCATACATGGACTCGTTGTTGGGGAATCCTTTAGCCTTCTCGGCCAATATGACATGATCGGTACTTGACAATACCATGGTGCAACCCATTTGTGTTGATGTTCTTAAATACTATAATTCGTTAGTCAAACTTGATTGAAGGTGTTCAAAAGTTGATTGTAGATAATCAAAAGTTGATTCATGTAAACAGTATACGCAAATTAACTTTCCTGTTCACAAAAGTAGTCACAGCACAAAAAATGAACTGTCGAAGAAAAGTTCAAACAAGATAACCCATTTAGACTCCAGGAGACTAGTTTACGTCCTTCAGTTTCAGCTTACAAAGGCAAACTGAGTTTCTACGCGGTCAACCAGTGCTTTTATAAAACCTAGTTCAATCTTTGCGCTTGCGCAGACCATCAATTTTGAAAGTTAAATCTAAAAATCTCCAAAACGTTTTCTACAAAATTTTAAAAATAAATTTCAAAGTGTGTACAGTAACATTAAATTACGGTGGAATAAAATTTTTAGTCCATCACATCTACATTTGACAATTTCTTGAAAATGGAACTTAGTAACATATAACAATCTCGAAAAATACTTTTCTACAAAATATGTTTCAAAGTGTCTAGAATAACATTAAATTGTGGTGTGATAAAATTTCTACTCATACGTTCTGGACAAAATTTCAGGAAACAATAATTAAAAAATTAAAAAGCTCGAAAAAGGTTTTCTACAAAATGTTTCAAAGTGTGTACAATAACATTAAATTGTGGTGGTATGAAATATACTGAACAAAAATATTAACAAGATTATTTTGACACTATAGTTTAGGAAGTTCTCAATGTTTTCTTATTGTCATTTCATACACATTCACAAGAATATTGGTCGTTTTCCAAAAATTAAAAAAATATGAACTTCAACACACACACACATGTAGTATAGGTATGGAGGCCAAAGTTACGAAAGTTTACGGTTACGAAAAATATTAACTAATGTTAGATGTCGTACTAGTATCAGCTATAGTGAGGCCGGGTCGGTTTAAAGTAACACCGGCATTTGGATTATTTCCGCCCGGTACAAAAAAGTTACCGTTGTCGCTTGGCATTTGCTAAACCTCTGGCGGTTAGTGTTTCGTAAACAAATAGTAACTATTGATATGCAGTTGGTAACTTAACAAGCTGATGACGTTTGTTCTTGCCTTTGGGTTGGGGCAGTATTATTTGTGGATGTTTAGGTGATATTTTAGCAAATTATTATTATTTAAGATAAATGTATATTTTCTTGCTTTTGTTCTCGTTCCATGTTAATCTCCTACCCAGTCAGTGTTAAAGCAGCATAACCGTGAAAGGTTATGGTTTCAAATCCAGCCTGAAACATGCATGGCCGACCTAAGTAAATAATTGTTCTCTTGAATCGGCTGCAGTACAGAAATTTACACAAAGTTGCCTGGTTTTAAAATGAAGCATATTTAAAACTTTGGGAGACGTAGGCAACACTTCTTTATACTAGTGTTTGAGCTAAAGTGAGATTAAAGTTTGCCTGGTTTTAAAATAATGCAAGTACATACAAAATTTTCAGAGACGTAAGCAACACTTCTTTATACTAGTGTTTGAGCTAAAGCGAGATTAAATACAAAAATTAAGTGAATCCACTGATCCAGTAAAAAATATATTTACGTCTGAAAACAGCTAGTTTGCTTAAGGTTCTCTTTTTTATTTCACAAAAGAGCATTAAAAGGTAAAGCTTTTCCTGTGCAATATGCAGGCGCTGTGAACGTCATGGGTGATGTGGAGGTAGCGCTCCACAGTTTCTTGACATGTGGTACAAAGTGAGGTAGGGTGGTTAGTGAGATGCTTAACCGGCTGTACCTTCCCAATGTGTCCAAAAATATAAAGGATACTGGTATTTAATTTGATAGGAGGCCAAGTACACCTCAGTGCGAGGCATAAAAACACTGCAAAAAGGTATTCAGTGTCCTGGCCAGAATTTCAACCCGGGCCGCGCGATTCGTAGTCGAAAGATAAGTTTTTTAAAAAATATTTAGCCTAAGCCCCAGTTCACACATGCGGTGCGGGAGCCATGCGGCAGCCGCACATAGAGTTCACACATGCTGCGGCTTGTCTGCGAACACTGCGGCGTTCAAGGACAAATCTCAGTTTAAAGAACTATCGCTGTGGATGCGCACGTTCGTGCAATAGTAGAAATAATTGTCTTAGGTATGACATTTCAACTTTCTTTTTTTACTCAAATTGAGAACATGCTGGTTTTAAAATAAGATCAGTGGTCCTATTTCCAAACCGATATGTTTTTATTTAAAATGAAATAATGTTGATATTTCATTTTTTTGAAAATTATTTCTCAGTGCAAAAATGAAACCTGCTTTATTTATTTTAAGAAACCGTATCTTACAGTACATTTACGAGCAAGAAAATTCATAGACAATTCCATCCATATTATTATTTTTCATTGGAATATTCCTACCATATATTGAGAATATTGTAGCTGCAAGTGTGGAAATTTTCAAGTTCTGAAGGTATTCTCATGTAGTTGGGAGTGGCAATTTACACGGGGAGGGGGTTTGCTGGTTTAAACCACTTTTTTAAAATATTGTTTGGTTTAAACCAATAAATAAAAGCAAAAATGCCACAAATAGTGTGAACTTCGTGGTGACGATTTCACATATTAAATTACCTGTGATAATTTTATATAATTTTCGCCTTGTAATGAAAGGGGTCCCGGGTTCGAGTCCAGGTGGGGGACAATCTCTCTCAGGTGCAAATCGAGTACTGGTTCGGATTCCACTTTGAGCTGTAGCTGTAGGTCCTCTCCTTCATAACCTCGCTGCTGCATAAGAACATTAAGGAGAAACAAGCTTATTTCTATCCATATGTAATATAAATAAATGAAGCCAAGCATTTAAACAAAAAACTTTTTATGGGGGCAGTTTTTGCCACCCTGGTTTGCTTCCATTATTTTGTATAAGTTCATATTTTTTCCTAGATTGTTATTTAAATGCTGACAATTATTATGTCCCTCTAGGACTCGAACTCTACCACTTCAAAGAACCTGTAGTACTGGCCGATTTATTATTTTCTCCGAGATTAATATCAAAGAAGCTGAAATTGAAAATATACAGAACTGTCATTCCGCAGGTAGTACTTTACGGTTGCGAAAGTTGGAGTACGACCTTAGCATATGAACATTACGGGTGTTTGAAATTAAGGTCCCGAGAAAAATATACGGCCAAAACGGGATGAGATGACTGGAGAATGGAGAAGACTGCATAATAAAGAACTCCACGGAATGTACGACTCACCTGATGTAAGAATAATGATATCGCGACGACTACAATGGTGAGGCCATGTAGCTTGGATGAAAAAACACACTATATTCCATCTTTATTGGGAAGCCGAAGGGAAAGAGACCGTTGGGAAGATAAAGACGACTTTGGGAGGACATTATTGGAAGGGATCTTGGAGAAATAAGTGTGTGTAGTTAAAACTGGCTTGACCTTGCCCAGGATAGAGCCGGATGGCGATCGTTTGCTACTGCGGCGATCAATTTGCGAGTTCCGTAAGCCATAGAACAAGTAAGTAAGGATAATATCATTTTT
>JAGDQP010030929.1:5236-22258 GCA_022664845.1 Lepisma saccharinum | reverse complement strand
TCATCCAATTGCTTGTTCAACGCTCTTGTTCAAGCTTTATTGAATCGTGTACGAGGGGCTTAACCTTCGCTGTAACATGTCGCGGAAAACTAACTTCACTGGTACCCATAATGCATTGTGAATAACTGTGAAAAGATGAGAAATTTCTCTTTCAAGTTTAAAGAATAAAGTACATCCGTAAAGCATCGGAAATCCATCTAGAAAGATCAAATTTTCTATCAAATGTAAGAGTGTTGCGTTGAAAACCACTTTTTCTATTAAAATTCAATAATTGAGACGTATGAGCGAACAACAGTCTATGTTCCATGTTAAAGGATATCACATAGACTTTTTGTTCGTGCATACGCCTCAATTTTCGATGAAATTACTGTCTCATCGAAAAAAAGAGTGAAAATTTACGTTTTTCTCTGATTTCGTGTGTACTAAACATTCCCGCTCGATGACAAACACGTTTACAATCGAGTATAAGTACGCTTTAATGTCTCGTTATTTGTCCCATTTGTTTTGTTTTGTTGCTAGAACTTATTATTTTTTTCCTGTGCCGATGTACTTTGTTATAAATATATTTTATTTAAAGTGGTATACGTGCTCCTTTTTCTCTTTCAATAGTAATGGTTCTGTGTATATTATTTTCAGAACTCTCGCAATATGCTCTGAAGTAATCAGAAAACTGTGATGACGAGTTTTCGCCTCTTTCGTTTCCTATTTTATTTAAACAATGGAGACATTTCTTGTAAGGAGTGCATCCTCAAGAACTAGCAATAAAGGACTCGAAATAAAAACGAAAATTAGTTTACAGACAGTATAATGATGATTACTTATCTTTCGGCTTTTTTGAGAGGTCATAAAACACGTGCAATTCGAGAATGGTCCGTATGCGAAACAGCGTTTCTCAGCAAAACATCCTTCTTTATCTTGCAAAGATTGAAGAGTCCAGAAGGTCAAGGGATATAAGTGACATTGATGAATAAAAATAAGTTTGAGGTAACGTTTTATATATAACCCGAAATATATGTGAACACAAAACTGTCATATTTAGTACAAAGAAGCCTTGGAACTTAATGTATCCATATACAATAAAAGATTATCTCGATTTTTTTTATTCGTCAATGCCACTTTTATCCTTTGGCTTCTGGAGTTGACAATTATCTTCCTCGGTTATCGCAGCAAAGCGAAAAGTAGCTGAACCTATCGTAAAGGCTAAGAAGGCACACACAATAGCTGAAACTTTGTTAAATCCAGCTTGTAAAGCTGTGGTAAAAAATAGTCCTGAGCCCAGAAGCTGTTAATGAAATTTCAAAAGCCCTGCTGACACTATCAGTCTCTGAGTTAGTGCCATGCCCAATGACTGAAGACATTCTGAAGGAGGAAATTCACAGCGGTCAGAAGTTCTCACTTCAGATCGACCACCGGTGCTGGTGGTCGCACTCAACTTCTTGCCAACATTCGGTTTGTCGATGGAAACTCAATTGCAGCACATTTCTTTTTCCGCAAGGAACTACCCAAGCGAGTAACCAGTGAATAAATATTTTGTGTAACAATTGAATAGCTGGTCCAGAAAGAATTAAATTGGAAGCACTATGTTAGTGTTTGCAAACACTGACCCGAATCCATGATAGGCCGAGTGAAAGACTTTGCAGCTAAAGTCTGTGAAGTGAATCCAGACGTATGATGAGGCCATTATCCGTGAAGCTATTGTTGCCAAATCTTTACCATGTGTTCTGAAAGTTATGCTGGACGAAGTCCTTAAACCGCGACCTCTCAATTCGCGTTTTCTCTCCATTCTGTGTGAAGAAATAGGATCTGAACACACTACAAGTGACAAGTCTGATGTATACAGAAGTACGGTGTTGGTTTCTTGGAAAGTTTCAACACGCCATTTTTAGCTTAAGAATGAAGTGCGTGCATTTTTAACAGGCTAGAAGCATGGACAGTTATTTACAGATGATGAATGGGTGTGTGAGTTGGTATATCTTTCCATTATTTCCGTTCACTTGAATGAGGTGAACCGAAAGATGCAAGGCAAGAATGAATTAGATTTCTTTTGACCACAATGAATTAAGATTAAAGGCGTTCTGAAACAGCTCGAATTCTGGATACAATGCATTGTAAAGGGATCGTTTGAGATGTTTCCAATTGTTGTCCACTTGCTGTTGGTAATAAACTGGGGAAAGACATAATTAAAGAACATTTAGAAATCTTGCAACAGAAGTTTCAGTATTACTTTGGAGATATGATTGGAGATTTCGACTAGATTCGTGATCCATTTGTTCCCGATTCAAAATTTCTTCCGATGAATGTGCAAGAGGAATTAGCAGATCTGAAGGTGGACATAATATTGACGTTATACCACCAAGAATACCATTGAACACAGTTTGGTTGTCAATAAGGAATGAATATCCAATTAGTTTCGATATGGCAATGAATATATTATTGCCATTTTCGACTACCTATTTGTGTGAACTGGGTTTTCGACATTGATAGAAATTAAAACACCGTTGATGATTGTCAACAATGCCGCCACTTACTAGTCTCATGTGTTCAGGGAAACAAACACATTTTATCACACTGAAGATATGAAGAGTAATGGTTAATAGTGGTAGAAAGATGTGCTTTCTTTTGAACGGGGGATATTTCATCTAATACATACATGATTCGATTCTTGTGTGAATAATAATAATAATGCAAAACGTACTAGTGTATGGAAATAATATAATAATTATTATTATTATTTTATATTGTAACATAATTCTAATAGTATGTTGAAGTCTATATCAATAGTTCCGCGTAACGTATGCTTTTAGAGAGCATAAAACATTTTGATGTGCCGTGTTGAGTCATGGTAAATGTATGGTGTATCGCAAAGAGAAAAAAGGTTGCGGAGTATCGTAATAGTGTGGTCATGACCAACTATTGTTGTTCAACTTATCACTGGAAAAATAAATTATATCAACTCTCATTGTTAGTGGTTCATTTGAGAAAACAAATAATTAACTGAAGTAGCAAATAGAAGAGGTTACAATATAATACAAATAGAAAAGGCAGTTTATAATATTAAGTTTAAACTTAAAATATGTCAAATCAACAGCAGTTATAAATATAAAAAGATTTCATTATAGATTCATAGATAAATTTCTTTATAGATAGATATAGATATAATCTCTGTCTCATTATAACATTTGAAGATATTCTTGAAAGTATAAATAAAGATAACTAAGTATGCAGCTTTCTTCTTTCATAAATGTGTACCTTTTCTTACCTTTTTCCATCACCGGTGTTACTTAATTATGTGAAATAGGCAATAATAAAGTCGCACTTCGAAGTTAGTACTGATTTTTTCTTTAAGAAAGTATTCACACAGTTATATCTTGATGTTTTAAAAATATTTCTTAGAAAACGTACGGAAATTTTGTAGACATTTTATTTATATATTTATCAGTTTGTCTGTTTTCTTTTATTTTATAATCCTACAGAAATCTATGACTTTTTTGCTGTTTTCCAGTCATCTGCTACATATACATGTAATATCGATGGCAACAAGGCAGTGAGTAATTCAAGTGTTCGAGTAGAAGTAGTCGATAAGGCAAGAATTCCACTCTGCACAGAAGAAGAACTATTCGGCATCGTGTGGCCCTCTTCAGCTCCTGCTCATACAGCCATTCAAGACTGTCCGAAAAATTACGTAGGGAACGCCACTCGTCTTTGTGTACTGGTCGATGCAAAGCGCACAAAATGGCAGCTGCCAGATTTCTCCAATTGTGAATCTGAGTACCTGGAGAATATATTTAAGAATGTAAGTAATATATGAAGTCTGCTCAAGGTTATGGTAAATATGGTCATTTTGGTACTTTTTTTGAACGGTTTTAACTTTGATTTCTTATATTAGGTTAGGTAACGTTAGTTAAAATTAATTTAGGTTAGGTTAAATTATATTAGGTTAGTATTTATGTTACAAGCTTGAGGTGGCGTTGGCGTTCTAGTTCACCATGTGGAGAGGGGCGTGGCCTGTGTTAAGGTTTGAGCAAGGAAACTGTTCACGGAAGGTTATTGGTTGAAATTTGTTTAGTTTTTGGAAAGTGAACAATGTCTGAAACTTAATTGGAGAAACATGAAATTAGGATCTCTGAACTTCTGATACCTAATTATGGACTCACATAACATTGCATAGTGTTTGTCTGAAGATGTTGCTAGAACGCTGATACTGTTATGCTTACTGCGTGCTGTTGGTGGTGGGAAAAAAGTGTAGCGTGTTTATTAGTGTGTTTAATAAATTATTAATTGTAGTGCAACTTCAATATTTGTTGTAAAGTGCCATAGCTTAGAATATAGATAAAGAACCTAATTTGCATCTTCCCATGGGTTCGTAACTACTTTAGATGTAACAAAAATCGATCTAAGACCTTTTTGTTTCTTCTGGAGATAACGTTCTTATATTTCATTAATTTCGTATTACACCAACTAGTTCACGCCCTTGTGACAAAATTTAGGTTAAACTTTCTATTGTTTTTCATGACATTACTTCTATTTTTTGAACAGAAAAACGTTTAGAAAAGTGGTGGTTATCACGCTACGTCTGTTCTTAGTGTGGCCAAAGCCATGCTTGACTTATTCAGAAGTACAACTAAGTAAACGCATTGTTTCATAAAAACAATATAGACATCTCATGTAAGAAATGAGTTGGATGAGTTTTCCTTCTGTTAGGGAGTTTCGTAACTTATGTCTTGTTGGAAAATAAAGCAAATGAGGCGTAGCCCAGTTGGAGAAATGTGCATATATGCTACCGTCAGACTTCAGCAGCGAGCATCCTATTTGAGTGGAGTGAGTGTTTTGTTGAAAAATTGCGGCGAGACCTTTCCAACAACTCCACAACCACATTTCTAATCCTACTAGTTTCTGAGTTGGAAGTTGTCGACGGACAAACGGACTGCGCCGGTCTATTAGCCCTCACAGCGTTTGTTAGTGATGCTTAAAATGTAATTAAAATTTAAATCATATGACCTCCTTATGTTGTGTTATCAAAGTTTGGTACAATTTAGAATTCGCGTGCGCGTGTAAAGTCAGTTAAGTCAAAAAATGCAAGAATTGAGTTTTTAGCACTTTCTTATTCTGTAAAAAAATCTCTATCTTTCTGTCTAATCGGCTAGGTTATGTCTTTATTTTCAAGGAAGATATGGATAGCATTTTTTTATTTTTAGATCTATTTACATTAGCATTGTCATTCAGTATTTGAAAGTCAATTTTTTTTAATTCGTACTTTTTTGACTTATCCGTCTTTATCCGCGCACGCGAATTTATGTTAATCGATAAAGAATTACACAGATAATATTGTTTGCTATAATGTACATGGATGTAGTCATCATATGTAAACAGGGTTTCGTTTTCCTTAACGTGTATTAATTACATTATACAGCGTGTTTATGAACTACACCGTTAAACTTCTTAAGGTGATTCCTGGCATCAAAACAAGACGAAAGTTCTTCGGACATATTTTCGAAATGTTTATAGTTTTGGAGCTACAGACTGCTGAAAGCGTGGGAAAATGAACTTTTAGACCTTCAAATTCCCTATACTATTAACAGTAGAGCTGATGCGACATGGTACCGTCAAAGATTTTTAATATGCGCTATCAAAAAATGCATATTTTAAAATTTCGCAATGTGTGCGCAGGGTCTCCCCAAAGGAAACAGGGTTTCCTTGAAATTCTCTTAAGTAAAGATAAGTCGAAATGAGCATGAATGGAACGGCTTTCCACCAGGAAACAATAATTCGTTTGCGGCAAACCGATATCTCAAGTAGATTCCATATACCGAACGATTATTTAAATTCGTTGTTGCATAACAAACAGGAGTAATAATTGCATAATTTCATCGAACATTTTGTTTATTTGTTCAAAGAGATTGAATATCACTGTCAGATTGGACGCTGGGGATGACGTATGTCATCCTTACTCCCACGGAAAGTATTTTAATTCCTGCTTATTTCGACCTACCTCTACTTCAGAAGTATTCCGGAATCACCTACTTCCTTTGCGAACTAATATCACAATTTTGGAATATGCATTTTCAAATACAGCAGATTTCAAGTCTTTGACATCATCATGCAGCATTAGTTTTACTTTTCATTGTGTTAAAAATACGAAACTCTAAAGTTCATTTCCCCCACGCTTTCGGTAGCCTATAGTTCCGACCGAAAATTTGTCAGAGAAACTTTCTTGTTTTTGATGTTTGGAATCATCTCCAGAAGTTTGTCGGTGTAGTTCATAAACACCCTGTATGTGTGCGCGAAAATAGTCATATATACTTGTCAGTAATTTACAACTTGATATTCTGTTCAATTCAAAATTGGATCCAAGAAATAGTTGAGTATCGATCATCTGATTGATTGTTAATAAGGCTGCCATCTTAGTACAGAAAAGAAGCCAAAGAATGGCTAGATGGTACTAAGTAGATATACTGAAGCTGCGACGTCAGGCAATCATGATTTTCATCATTACCTTGTGCTATTCTAACATCCATGTATTACGACAAGAAACTAAATTATCCTGTTCCTCATGGTATTAGTGTTTCATTTCATGAACAATCATTTCAGTGTATCATTTGTTTATTTCCTTTTTTTTTCAGTTTCGAAATCTCATGTTAGGATATCAAAACACCACTGGAAAATCCACGCTGTTTACTTTGCTCCACTACTTACAAAATCGATCCATTTTGTATCCAGGTGAAGGTGAGAGAATGGTTGAAATCATAAAGGAAATCCAATCCTATCTAAATAATTCCAACGCAGTCGAAGAGTTTTTAGAATCATCACAAACATTCTACCACATCATGGCCCTGCTTCTTGAATTCGATTACTCCATTATAAACAAAAAGGTAATCATTAATTATATATTTTGTACAATGCCATTCCCTATGAAGTAGTGGTAGAACGAAATAAGTACCTACAACGCGTGCTGTCACCCGAGGTGTTACTTGCATTCTCAGATTCTCTCGGGATGTTAGAACAAACCAAATACCTACTATTCTTTCTCTGCCTCTGATGTTTGTCCGTATGCTCAGTTTCAATTGCTTCAAAGTGTCATCATCAGGCATTCTGGGTAGGACCAATGTAGTCATATGAATGTGAATAGGTAAAAAGAACATGCCTATTGACATTATGTTACCTATTAGACCTTGGTCCTAATCAGAGCCCTGAAACAGAACCTCCTAATCTCAATTCAATAATCTATCAATTCACTATAGTTAAGTACAGATCACTGTATCTTCATCATCATTAACGTCACTTTAAAAAAAAAGCTCTTAATCTCTCATGGAGTGTAAATCTTTATATTAGTGAGGTTTTACTCGTTAGATTCTTGGTGCTGTAGCGAAGACGATTTGTAAACAATCGAGCATCAATCTTATCCCGGGGGTAATACGCTGTTAAAGTTGACGTCATTGTCGCGCGGTATCCTAGCAACCAGAACGACTGGCTTTATACACACGGAGTAGCATACGCGTTTAGTATGGACGAAAAAGACAAAACGGTTTCCCTTAACATATTTATAGCATTTAATAGTTATATTATACCTTACAATATGACTACATGCTTTGCGTTTGACTGCAGGTACTATGTTTTATGCCAACCTTTAGATTTCCAAGGAAAAGAAGACGTTACTGTTATGGACGATGTACAGTCTATTTACAATCCATTTTATTTTAGATTTGCAATTGTTTCAGAAACTCTCTCTTTGTTAATATTTAGTTTCTAGTAACAACATTAAATGACTGTGTATATTTGTATTTTAATATGTTAATTGCACTCAAGGGGAGCATGGAACATTTGTTTGTTGTTTTCAGCCTCTTTAGGATCAATTGGATGTCATAGTAGCATTTATAGTTCATATAAATTCTAAAAGTATGTCTAATTAATGTTTCACTAACGCATTTTCAGTAATTGTTTATATTTTTTACAACAGATTCACAATCGATAGATAGTGGTAGATACTTTACTCATTTAGAACATGAATTATCATCTCTCGGATTGAATAACTGAGATAAAAACTGCAATGGATAGATAATTCTAAAAATTCTAAAGCAAGTGTTAATATCAGGAAAAGGCCATAGTGTTAAAATAATTTATTATATATTTATCTACAAGGAGTGCATAACTACTTTGTATGAAATATAGAAAATTACTACAAGGACACATTCCATGTATTGAAATAAAATATATTGAATTCTGAGATTTATGTAACAGTGTTAGTTACGATAAAGCTGTATATTTGAATATACGTGGCACACTCTGAACTCGATGCCGATAATTATGTTACCGAAAGAAAACTATGTTTGATTTGAAATTAGTTTTCTATTTTCAGGTTAGGAAGACCTGTAGCAGACGTGGCCAGCTTCTTTCTTTACGAGAACCATTAACTATATGATGATTACGGACCGCGCACTTTTAGACAGAACTTGAGTAAAAATAAATTCTTCAGTTTTTCAAGGCAATAGATGTATGTAATTGCTATCTTTGTCAATTTTACTATTGAAATAACAATACATTCGTAGAATGCTTTATTGTGATCCCAGCGGCCAACTATCCTGACTGAGGTTTTTCCAGGTTTTGTCCTCAGCCACACCAGACAATGGCCGGGTGGGTACCTTCAACTTAGCCCTGGCCAACTCCTTCTAGTATCTTTTTACCCTGAGTCTTAAATGCTTGAAAGCCATAAATATATTTAAATTCAAATACTTGATTGTAATTATCAGCTTTTAAAGCAAATTTAATTACACATAATTTGCTGTAGTTTTTATCTTATCGCGGGCTTCACAAATTACATGACGGGTCGCGTGCCGCCCACGGCCTTTCTGTTGGCCATGCTTAATCTATTATGGTTTATTTCAAAACATTGGAAACCGTGTTCTAGAACATTGCATGGGTGTAACAAAAGTGATAGGCTAATTAACAAAGTTTTAAACTAAAATAAAGAAGAATGTCGTCTATACATGAAATAACGAATAATAATAATAAATAAAATGCTTAGTCCTTGTAGTCAGTGATTATAATATAGGCAATTCATCTACTGGTAATTTCATGAAAGTGGATCTTACCTGTAAATGTTCGCGTGTACCAAGGTAATGTATGTGTGTTGGGCAGACAGTGTTATCTAGAAGATGGTTTTAGGAGGTTCCAGGAGGTTTCAGGTGTATGTATGTGTGTGGCGGGGGGGGGGAGTTAGTGTTAAATGTGTGTCTGGGCATGAAATGTATATTATAAAAGAAATGTACATAATTATGCCTAAAATTATATTAATTCTGCCTAAAAGTCAGAATTTGGAGGGGGTCAGTCCCTCGGACGCACTCCTAAATACGTCTTTGTACGTTTAATTCAGTCATTTCATCGCAAATTAGGATACGGCGATTCATCTTTTACTCCATTTAGTGAAGATAATGTTTCACTACACAGTGACTCTGCCAATATTACTTTCATCTTTGCAAAACATTTAAAAACGCGTCATATGATAACGCCATTGCTATAATGCAACAGCTGGGTTGTCAGATTAAATACGATATTTCTTCTAATATTTCATTAGATCTGTAAATATTTTATACTTTTATTAGCAACTGAACTTTGAAGTAACTAAATATTAACACATATCAGTTAAAATGTTTCTAATTACATAGCACAAGGCTACTTTTGAAACCTCTCTCAAAATCCTATAGAAATCAAATAGCAGGTTTCCTAGGCAACCGTTTGTTTAAAGCCAGTATGGCGACCCCCACAATTCTCAGTAGCAGACGACTTTAACAGCGTATAGTCTGCTCCAAGTCAACTTGATACCCAAGGTATGTGTAGATAGAGATAAAACATTCCCTCCTCATTGGCTAAATGGTGTATGAGTATGACGCATCAGGAAGATACTGTCGTTAAGCAAAGAGTATTCGTTTAGATAAATCTGTATGTATTCTAGCAATGGAAATCGCCAGCTAGGTAACGACAACCGCAGCCAATCAGGGCAAGTCATACAGGGGAATTAGAAGTCATGCAGAAGGGTTCATTGCCAACAAGTGAACAAAATTGATTTCTCATATCTCATATACATACTTTGCATTGTGTTGATGACGTAAGTTAAAAGATTTTGAGAAAAACTTTAAACTTACTAAAAATAAAAATCTACGAGTAAGGTGTTAGCTTACTTCTGAAAGGATTTACCACATTTTGTTTCAAAAATAAGCAGGAATAATACAAGTTGTGCTGTTGCACTTTGTTATAATTACGGACGTAAAACGGAAGGGATTCTGTATCATAGGTTTAAAAAAACAGTTATTCAACAAGAATGGATTTCTCGGTGCAAGCGGGCTGACGAAATAAATATAAATAATGCTCGTATTTGTTCGAAGCACTTCCTGCCGGTGGATTATGAGAGAGATCTAAAAAAAATGAACGACTTGACTTAACTCAAAGGAAGAGACTTCATGGAGATGCTATTCCATTGCAAGAAACTCCTCATTGGCATTGTGAAAATGAAACTTCAACTGGGAAAAGTGATGTTAGTATATGCCATAAATTTCATGATGCTGAAAATAGCTGTCCACATACCATTTTCGAAAACATCTAATTTGTTTGTATTTTCCGTATCCAAGTACAATTACATTCTGATGGATTAATAAACATCGAAACCAGTGATTCTGCAAGCCACCCAAAGTCTCGACAACACCCCCCGAACTTTAAAATTTTTGCTGTGAAAAATTACAAAACTTCACTTACAGACTCCCAATTTTGACTTTACATCCCCCAAACTTAAAATCCTGGCGGAAACCCTGATCGAAACCGACACACCAACAAAAGTCGTATAGTTTTTATTATACATTATGCAAACCCTGGTCTAATGGCTTGCATTGTTAGCCACGGACACGCATGAGCGTGGAGGAAAAATTTACAGGAGACCCATTGTTGCATTGAAACATAACGTGAATCAGTTTTTTTCTTAACTATTTTCCTTGCTCTTTTATTATATCATTTAACGTCATCCTGTAGGATGCCTAAAACATTCTAGACTTCACTAGGCCATGATAGATGGTAACGTTTGAGGTTTGGCTAGCATATAACTGGGAAATTTAAAAATCCTTATAGCATTCGACTTATAATTTAGAACCAAAACATGTCACGCTTCGCAAAGTACTGAATATCAATTTTGTTTACATTCCCCTGACACTAGGAGCGCTATTGTCACTCTGATTTACCTGTTAGGGGCTCGCTGAGTCATACATGGATCTTTGGATTAATAATTTTACCGCAAAATCTTACTACTTACCAAAGTTTGACATTGGGACATTCTAATGAATCATAAGTATACAATAGGTATGTATCATTACATAATGTCCCTATACAAGGAGTTAAAAAATACTACAATTACAATTAATCCGTGAGTAAATAAGGAATAACTTTTTAAAAAAATCACCAAGTAGAATATAAATCGTTAGAGTTGACTCGAACAACTTACTACATTTTCTTATTTGAGACTAAATAGGTAGAAAAGTACATGAAAAGTTATCCAGTAACATGTAGTATAAAGAAAAGTGTTAACGAAAGAAACTAAGATATATCTGCTGAGTCGTTTGAAAAATCACAACCTAGTCAAGCTGAAATAAATAGTATAGGGTTAAATTTATACCAGCAGATATTACCCTAGTAGCACAGGTCATCGGGCAAACGTTGGGCCTACGATGGGCCAACCATACATGGTTGGCCCAACGATGGCCCATTGTTGGCCCGATGATTGTGCTACTAGGGTAGCTCCAAATATGTGATATGTGGTACTCAAAATAAGTCGCTTGAAGACGTAATCGTAGATGTAGAGAAGGATGTTAATAAAGTAAACGATGAAATGGAGAAATGCATATTAAGAAACTAATACATAACTGTTATCAGCAGATTTATTGAACGAGACTCATATACATCAATTTTAAAAAATATATATTTATTTAAATTTTTAAACTCAGGCGACCTGAAAATAATAGTACAGTAATATTGGAAGGATTATATATGTAGAAGTATTGTGTAAAAATAACTAATTTCAATCTTTTTCTTTTCGAGGCATGAGAAAGAGATAATACAGAATGCGTGTACATTTCTAATACTTTCGTTCTCTTGTATTGTTCACAGAAAGTTATTCAATTCCAGCAGCAAATGAAGACTCATGCCCTTCTCTGGGGCTCATTAATGACCGCTCCGTTCTTTGGCCACATTCCATTAAAAACAGTTGTTGTCGATGTTTACTGCTTGGATGGAGGGATTTTACACAACCAACATTTGCCTCTTTCTACGGCCAGGTAAGTAAATAATAATTTCACTGTACAGAAGAAGAAGAAGAAGATTAGATATGTCATAAAACTTTTATGTCTTCATAAAACCGCTAATCAGCATAATGAAATGGCGTCCTGAAATTTAGGGAATTAATTTACAAATTGTAATTACAAGCTTAGGAAGTAAATTTACAAGAAGAATACCGAAGTCCTACTTTGGAGTCTAGAGCCAGAGTAGATTAACTTTTTATCAGTGGGGTAGCCAGGAAAGTCCAGGGGGTCCGGACCTCCTGAATATCATTGTACTTTTACACATGTATCAAAACATATCGATCATAATTACAAGAAAGTATAAAAATTCCATAACTGTTTCCATTTCTATATGTGTGCGTCTACTGTTTTCCAGTCTGTCCACAATATCCATGAACTATTTTTGTTTAGTTTTTAAAATATATACTAAGCAACATTCTTACATCGATACTATTAATATCCAACTTCTAACAGAATCTTGTAGCGTTCTTAACTATCCTAACATGGTTAGAAATTTCTGTAACAAAAGATGCTTCTAGCTATTTTAGGATAGTTAAGAACTATAAGTGTAACTACAGATTAAGACACACATTATATAATCAAAAAATCTAATCTATTGACGTAACATACTCTGTTTGATTACGATGCTGACACTAAGTTAGATTCTAAGCCTAACATATTTATCTAATAACATTGCCTATATATTTAACTGAAGGTCCACACGTAATATTAACTCGACAATTTGATTAATTAACTCGGTTACACCGTTACAGCACAATGACTTAAGTTTTCTACATCAAATCCGCACGGCATCTTATAAATAAAAAATGTTGAATTACTTCTTAGAAATAGAAATTTGTTGTAATTAATTTTATATATTATTAGATTTTCCATATTGAATTAGATTCTGCATATTGAATTATAATGAACTACTGACACGATTCCATAATTGCAATGTAAGTTTTGGAATACCTTTTCAAAAGAGCATACAGTTATAAACGACTTACGCTTTCATTAATTGTTTCATTATATTTTTCAGATGCCAGTAATGAATTTCAAACTACATCCGTTATTTAAAGTTTAGTATTGCAAGGTATAAGGTGACTTTTCTCCATAAATTATAATTTTGATTTAAATATAGTAATTATCTTGACTAATACTTAATATTTATTTTATTTTCAGTAACCCATCTTGGTTTTCGGATAAACTTGATGTCAATATCGAGCCTTACGCAACAGACCCTACCGGGAATGGTACATTTACTGTCGCCATTACAATTTATAGGAATCTATCAAAATTCCTTCCTTTACGATATCTTTCAAAACTTGGGTAAATATTGTTTTTAACTAAGAAAATACTGATAATAGTAATGAATTGTTTACACATAAACTTCCTTAGTATTGGTGGCTTAGTTTTAGGTAGATGACATTCAAATTGCATTAAATATTTGTTTCATTCCATATATCACTTAAGGTTTCAAGAATACTGATTTAATTTTGAATTTATTTATGGCCTTTAGGCATCTACGACTCAGGAGGTATAGTGTATGGAAAGGATGCAAGAAGATGTCGACCTTTAAATTGAAAGTACCATCTCAGCATTTGCCCCGTATTACTAAGGAAAAATCCTGGAAAAACCTTCATCAGGATTATCGGCTTCTGGTATCGAAATCAAAACCTCCCAAATACTCTACCTACTGAGCTACGGCCGCTCCTACGTAACTTACATTAGATCTTTCTTGGAAACGAGTTAGTGGTACTATCCAGTTTGTAGGTATTCTATCGTAAGTAGATGGTTGTAGATTGACATGTTATTAACGTCCTGAATGAGCTGGCGAGCTTCTAAAGACGGGCCCTACAGTATTTATAAGTTGGTGCCTAATCAGTAATCACTTCGTTCAATGGACTCCTGTGGTACTTAAACACGTGATCATGTATGGCAAACCGGAGCTTATAGTGAAATGTTTCCATTTGAGATGCATTATCAATGCTGTTTTGACGCAAATTGTAATGTAATTATATTAAAATCATAGTAATTTATTTGTATCTTTAGCAAGGATGGTAATTTATTTTAAGTATAAATAACAATAATTATAATTTATTTTAAGTTCTATAACAAGAGTTATAGTTTATTTTAAATCTTATGATAAGGGATTTTACGTATGTGTTACAATGATTGTAATCTATTTCGAGTATATTAAAAGAGTAATAATATATCTTGGGTATTTTCGACAAGATTGTAGAACAGAATATAAAAATATAATAGCTATTGTTATTATACAGCAACAATGTATAATAACAACAGTGCCAAACATCAACTAAAAGTATTATTTTTGTGTATCAATATATCGTCATAATATAAACATGTATATGATACCCAAGGCGAATACCAGGATGGTACCTAAGATGTAGGCTCTGACTTACACTTTCCCCATATTTGCCCACGGAAGAGTGTTCTCCGAGGGAAGTCGCCCTTTAGGAATGTGGTGGGATTTTTGCCACATGTCTATCCAGACCACAGAATACTTCTTTTTCAAATATAGATGTTGTAATAATAGCACCTTATGTGCATTTGGAATAAAGAAAAACCCAACCTTCTGACAAGACTCATCTAAACTTTAATAAATATAAAAACTAAAAATGCGTTATAGATTTGGAGGTATAGCATCTACTTCTTCAGACTTTAATTCACGGAGGTCTCATACAATGTCTCCGAAACTGTACCACGTCGTTAGTTTTAGTGTTTATTAAAGTATAAATCAGTCAAGTTTGTTTTCTTTTAATCTTAATGTTTATGATAGTTCATTTTAACTTTGTTATAATTCCAGAAATGGAGTTGACATCGAGTATGAATTCAACTCTAGAATTGTGACAGTGGAATTCAGCAAAGAAGGCAGAGAGATTGGAATAATTCCAGGAACTATTGGAGTAGTGATTGATTTTGACCATTTTACAAAAGAGTACAGAAGTCGTGATTGGAACACAACGTGTGGATTAGCCAGCCTATCAAATATTCCATTTCAATGGGACTTTAATACGTGCAGTCTGAAGCTCCTCAACAATAATATAACGCGATGTGAGTGTGATAGACCTGGTGCATACGCTGTACTACTAACCACACATATAACACCTGTAAGTCATGGAATTGTAATTGCATTTTCTGTTGGTATTTAAATTTTTCTTTTAAATTTACACTTTCATTTCCTATTTTATAATTATGTCCTCTTAAACGAATTATTATATATTTAATCTGTTACCTTTTAGAATTACTTTCGTCTTTATAAAATTATAATTTTCTTCTATTTATTTTAAACTGGTTTAATTATCAAGAAGAAAGAAATCAGAAACATATTGCGAAATAAACTTGTGATAAAATTTCTTCTTAAACTTTAAATGCTTTCATTTAATTTGTTTCATATTTTATCATTAAATTTCTTCTAATTTAACTTTAAATTCTTTCATAATTCGACTCTCATCAGTAGTTTAAATTCTTCATCGTTTTTATTTGAGAAAGTAAAAGACTTTTTTTTGTAATTTATTTAATATTTCCTTAAAATTCACTGGCCAACTTATTCAGATATTACACTAAGAAACTCTTAAATATTATTCCTGTACTTTTATAACATAAAATACTTACTATCTATTTTCATGAAGAAAAAAATAGATACCTGATTTTGCGGTTCTGTTATAACGTTCACTCAAAACTTATGTTAATTTGTTGTACCTTGTTGGAATTGTTAGAATATTGCCTTTTTAATATCGTCCTTTAATAATACAGATTTTCTTTATAGCTTGTGGTGAGAGAAGCACAGAAATTAGTGAATTAGTGCGAATTCTACAGTATCCTTCTTTCTTTTGTAAGCTGTATTTATAGGACTATATCTCCGAAATGAGATTACGTGAAAACAATTATTGTTCACGATATGTAGGTGTGTCCATTGGCTTTAATTTCTGAAAATCTCAATTCTCTACACTTAATACGTTATTAAATTCAATAAAAGGTACAATGTTATGATCTCCTTTCTCGTGATATCTTAGAGAAACGTACAAAACACAGTTCGAAAATGTGAAACTCTACATTAGATATATTAGTAACTTTTAGGAAATCTAGCATTTACAGTATTTATTTTAAAAGAAAACGTGTTATTGTGTGCGTTAAGTAGGTAGTCACGTTACAATCCAGTCTTGAAATACCCTCGCTCAGATGTTTAAAAACAACGCTGTGAATGTGGCTTCGTGCCGTGTTGCCGCGATGAAGAAATGTGCGGGCGCGGAACTCATTGCGTCGTAAGAGAGCAACGTAATTACAACGAAGTAAAGATTATATTTTTAGCTATAAAAGGTTATGAGCAGTGCTCGAAGTGGGGGAACGTGTGAACACACCCTCCCCTTCCTCTTTTTTAATTTTGGATTTAGCTTTCCCCCTACCTTTTCATCACTGAGAGCTCATTGCCTTTACTTTCAATAGTCGATCGCTGTCACTAGATGCAAGCGTTCCATTACCTTTCCTAAACTACTTCTGCAAGCATTCCATTACCTTTACTAATCCACTTCGAGCACTGGTTAGGAATATATCAAATACATCTTAAAAATAATAACAACAACATATTGTGCGACTTAATTCCATTTGTATTAAGATCAATGGATTTCGGTTTTTAACTGATAAACGTTGTTCTCAGTTGTTACGATTACTAGGCACAGATGTACGATTC
>JAGDQP010030928.1:0-22258 GCA_022664845.1 Lepisma saccharinum | reverse complement strand
CTCTTATTAGTCATTCCAAGAGCAAGAAGCATCAAATACTTTCAGTGCCTCGACAGAAGACTTTCACAATGACATATCATTTCCCAACAAAATCTTCAAAAACTACAGAAAGTTCAGTTATTTCTGCAACAACATTACATGAACCTGCCACCAGCACAGATCCTCTTCCATGTTCATCAAGCGAGACATGCTCTCCTACTATTACTTCGACCCTCGACAAATATAAACCGAAGGATAGTGTCACAGAAGCAGAGATTTTGTGGTGTATAAACGCGGTGTTGAATCACAATTCTGTACGCAGTGCTGAAAATAGTGTTGTTCTTTTCACCAGAATGTTTCCAGACAGTGCAATTGCTAGAGACATGAAATTACACAAGGACAAAGTGCCATATAGCATCGTGTATGGATTGTGTCCATACTTTCAACATCAGCTGTTACAAGAATGCGAACACTATGTCGTTGGATTTGTTGAAAGTTTAAATCGTGTTGCACAAAGAACTCAAGTGGATGTGAGTGTCCGCTTGTGGGATGACAGCAACAACAGAATCAGAACACGGTATTTGAATTCTGTTTTTATAGGTCATAGTGCAGCTACAGACCTTCTACATGGTTCTGAGAATGTATTGTAGTCGCTTGAACCATCTAAGCTTTTGCAGATTTCAATGGATAGGCCAAACTTATGCTGGGCACTTTCAGGGTCATTAAAGAGGAGCGTTGTGCCTCCCTTGGTACAGATGCTCCACGACTTCTTGAACTTGGCTCGTGTGGTCTTCACGTTGTTAACGGTGCTTTTAAGACTGGCATACAAAAAACTGGAGAAAAATGAAAACATCTATGTTAATTTAATACGTATCAATGAAATTGACCTTGGCTATGCAACTAGGTCAGCACTGAGGAAATGTACAGGGGTTAGTGAAAAGGAAATGGTGTGTTTTCGAAGAAAAGTTCGTGAATGATATCAGCATTTAGTCTTCAAGCTGCAGCAGAGGTCTCCGTTAAAGTATCCCAGACCAAAGCACTGACATTTCTTAATACTTTGGCTGTTGCTCATTCACAGGAAGAAGCTGTTGAACAAATGACGGCAACATTCGAAATTTTAGTGCAGGTTAATGTTGTCTCAGCGTCCAATGCAGAAATGGCAGATAGAGAATACAAGGCTGTAGTAGGTCAGACACATTTGCGGAAGAATATGGAGTCGTACAAAAGAAGTGAACACAGACTTTATGATTTTTGGATGAGCGTATTATTACTAAATGAAGTATATCTCTGTAAGATAGTAAAGATGTGCTTAATTCTTTCCCATGGTAATGCAGCCTTAGAAAGAGGATTTTCCGTAAACAAAGAAATAGTAGTTGAAATTTTGAAAGAGGATTCTTTAGTGGCACAGCGTGTAGTTTATGATGATGTAAATGAAGCTGGTGACGTACAGGCTCTTTCTATCCCAAAACAGATGATACTATTAATGAGAAATGCATACGCACGATTTAAGGAAGCCGAAGAACACTGCATGAAAGTTATGTCAGGAAAAGACTGCAGAGCTGCTGAAAACAAAACTAAAGGAACTTGAAGTAAAGAAACAGAAAATCGTAAATTAGTTGTCGGAAGAAGTCGCTACCATAGAACCAGAAATGAATTTGCGTGATGAGATTACTTCGTTGCATACATGAAGAAAAACTATGATCGGGTAAGATTTTTTTATGCTTTTTCATTACATTTTAACCTTACTTAATTTTACGAAAAAAAATTATGATAAGTCAAGAAAAATATAGAAATAGTCGTGAAATTGCTAGACACCCTGCGTAAGTTTGTTAAAAAAAATGAATCTTATATTTAGGTGGTTGTACTTTTTTCTTTTTCTCTTTTTGATAGCTACTGCACAATTTTCTTAACTGGTCTCTTGGTAGGGGGATATTTTCTTGTTTCTGATCTCTCGAAAATGTACATTTTAGTTAGTATATAAATGTCCCTTCTTGTTTTACAATGACTTAAAGAAATAGTATGTGCTTGTTATATGCTTCTTTTAATTTATAACCATTTTCTAAACATTTATTTGCAAGAAGAAATTTTTTATGTCAAGACAACCCTAATGTTATCGGCAGTGGCGGCTCATTGTGTGGATCTTAGGTAGTGCACGCGGTTAGTCCCGGGTTCGAATCCCGGCTGGGGTATGGATGTTTGTGAATGTGGATTTTAACTAGAACGTGACTGATAATTGGGCCGGGTCGAAGTCAAAGGTTACTAGAATGGCCCATACAAAATATAGTTTACCAAGTTTTTTTAAAGTACGACTTACAGCAAAACTGACGAGGTACATCAGCGATCTCGCACTCTTACCATACCTAAATCGAAAAAAGTCATTTTTTGCCGCACCCTAATGTATATCATGTGTTGAACAGTATATTCTATGTCGTTCCAAGTAATTCCATGTGGATTCAACTGTCTCATCAAATACATTGAATAATAATGATATTGCCATAGTTTCTTAGTTGTACGTGAATTCCAATCCGGTAGTCCTCGATCACCAATAAATGTATGTATGTGTGTTCTTCCAAAGGAACTAGTTTACGCACGCAACTCAACCTAATGATTCCACTTAATTAGCTTAGGTTGATGTCACAAATAGATGGCGTATTTCACAATTTGGTCTTTGTAATGCCTTTTTGAATACCAAATCATATCCGGGACAGTAGCTAAAGTCCATCCGAAAATCTTCACTTCAATATGGAAATCTGTTGAATAAACTGCTACTTATAAAGTTAATATACTTCTGGAATAAAACCATATTAACGAAATCTTAATATATTAGATTTACTTTCACTAATTATTCACAGTGTCATGTAACTAACAGAATACATCCTTCATTATAGATATTTTCTCAATATCCCTTTTTCATTGACATATAGTTCCGTAAACGTAATCACTAGACATGACTTCAAAGTTCGACACTTTCAGCTTCATAATTAAAATTAAGACATACTCATTACTTATTCTAAGCGTTTTTTAACATTTCATTTCTTCCAGTTGTCAATTGTTTTATAAACAAACTGTTTCTATACAGTGTTGCTCTAACATATTTGCAATGAAGTAACAATATTTTTTAGTTTCGCTTTCAACTTCTATCAGTAATAATACTATTGACTAAGTAGTTGCATGATTGATGGCAATACTTTAGGAACATATTCTGCAATCTTTATCGCAATTGAGGAAACCTTTATTTACCTTTTTAATTATGTTCAATAATAATGTTAATATTTCAGAGAAATTCTTTTATAACAGTATTTTTCTCTAAAGGTATGCAACTAATGCATTAATGTAACTGTTTGTCTTGCACACTTAAGTTGTCTGTAATGGAATTAATTGCTGAGATGCTTTTATTAGAGCCCCTGAAAAACCCCTGACACCTACAGGACGACTGTTAGTCTCACTGATATGCAAACTAGGTTCTATTCAAAAGGTGAAGATTTCCATTTTCTTTCTTGTTTATATAATTTGAATGTATTTATGGCCTTTAGGCAATTTTTGGCTTAGGCCGTCTTGTTACACAAACGCCGTATGATAGTTATATTGCCCCTTAAAGTTGTAAGAGACAACTTTCATTTGTACTAGTTTTCAAAGAAGATTAAAAAATCAACAGAGAATGAATGTTGACTCATATAGACTTGAGAATTTTACGATGTTTGGTTAAGATTAATTTTTATACTTGTAGTTAAACTTAATGCTATTTATTTGAGCGTGCTAAATAGTTAGGAAAGAATAAAGTTTATTAATTAAATTTAATCACAAACTTTTATGGAATTATTTTTAGATAATTTGTATGTAATTATTTTTGTCTCTTAGTAACTTAGTACTATCAGGGTTCCCAGTCACCTGGAAAACCTGGAATAGTCAGGGAATCCAGCTTAGCACTAAAAAGACCTGGAAAAGTCAGAGAATTTATTGTTTGAAGTTCATTTAGCTACAGCAGGCATTTAATGTTAGATCGTTCTTGAAATTACTTGGAGGCTAATGTGTCAACCATGAAGCAATTTAAGAAAAGAATACAGTGAAATATTTTGATGTATCTTTATTTTCATGCAACTATGATATATATATATAATGGGGTACCTGGAAATTTCTGAGTAGTGACCTGGAAAAGTCAGGGAATTTGATCTTGGCAAATGAGTGGGAACCCTGACTATCCATGCAGATTTTGATCTACATGTTAAGAAAACAATTTCGGTAATATTCCATATACGTTTACTTCTAATCATATGACGTGCCAACATTTATAAAACAATTGATATTAAGGATAATCTAAAGCAACGATCTCCAGCTAAAGATAGCAGCTCTATCTCCGTATGTGTCTAATGTATTCTTATCTTTGCCCGAAATTTCCTTGTGCTTCTATAAATTCAAGCCTAAAGAGTTCAAACTTCCAGGGAAGAAAGTTCATAACCAAGTCAAGAGCATGATCGATGCCGATTTTTTATTTTCGTTTTCCTTCATTGTTGAAATCACTTCATTGTTGTTGTGAATATCAAAACCTATAACAATGAAGCTCTTTGAACAATGAACAAAAAGGAAAATTCAAAATCGGCATCAATCATGCTCTTGAATTGGTTATGAACTGTCTTTCCTGAAAGTTTGAACTCTCTAGGCTTGCATTTGTAGGAGCAGCAAGGAAATTTCCTGTTACAGTGAAAATACATTAGACATATACGGAGGTAGTGCTGCCATCTTTTGTTGGAGATCGTTGCTTTAGATTATCCTTAAGATTCCAAAATATGGAAGTGACCTTACACACGATTCCTTAAATATTTTTGCTCTTTTTCTCATTTTAATTACATTTTCAAATACACGTATCCACACAGAAACACATTTCCATACATAATCATTGTTCGCCTGAAGATCCCTATCGGAGGAAAGTGAAAGTACTTAACGAAAAAAAATCTCCGTTACTAACGAGGGCAGTGTAGGATTATTTAAATAGGCACGTACAGAAGAATTATATAACTTCAGTTATCTTCAACAGAATTAAATTCCATATTACAAAAGCTTCAACACATGGCTAAGATTAGCAGCTCGTAGATGCCACCAACCAATATGTACATGTAAACATAAATTCTTAATCCTTAAAAAAATATGGGTTACTCCATTTGTCCGTGAAAGCTATAATATATATAAATAAAACGTATGACTAGGTCTATTTTCAGTTATATCAGTTAGCAACAATAGAATATATTAGAATCACGTCAGTCGTAGAGAACTCGTAGCTTCAGACTCTCCCTGTGTGCATTGCGCGTGTTGGATGGAAATTACGTACTAAACATATTTCGACGATGCATTCGACCCCAGTATGAAACACTGACAGTTGAATGAGGCCATTGGAAGTAGTTTGGTCGTTTGGCAAATGTGCAGCTACGTGGACCGTAGAGACTTGCACGGGCCGGGCTTGGGCGGGCCGACACTGCTTTCTCTTCAGGTCGGGCTGGGCTCGGGGCGATTAATTGCACTTCTTTAAAGCAATTCAATAATTATTGACTTCCGTTAAACGATAATTGGAATAAAGTCAAACGTTCAAGTCTTTGTGTGAAAGGTATTACAAACAATGCAATATTTACAGTTGGTGTTGCTTAGCGGCTCCACTTTCGCTATAGAGGATTAGTTGTTCACCGGGGCTGACCCCAGTCGGCAGTCACACGAGTGACTGCATGACCTTCCCTCAATAAATTACAAAAGACAGTGTGCGTATTGAAGCTTTCTTTGATGGTCCATGTCAATACCAGAATATGGTCAATCCAATCACTGGATTCCAGGGGGTGAACAGTCAGAGTTGTTGTCTTGATATAAAGCGAAAGGAAACCGCACTCTTTGTTCTTCTCTCCACTTCAGCGACCCGCAGGAAGAAATGATAGATGAAGTCAAGGTTGCAGTCTAATGCGGTATTAAATACCGTGCAAATGTAGGTCTTGCGGGTGCGATCAAATTTCTTATAATTTGTTTTGTTAATAAAAGTTATACTTTGACTAGCTACTTCTTTGCTTGATTTAAGAAACCTGTGACTACAAGTAATCCTACTGTTCAAAGCGAAAGGATTATTTTGATCCTTTGTATTAGAAATAAATTGAAACGGCAATCCTGTAGAATGAAATTAAAATGACTATCAAATCTAAGCGCATCACATTGTTCAAACACTCACATAGGTTTGTATGCAGTATATATTATTATACCAACCAGATACAAATATATTGGGGCTCGAGCCAAAACATTTTAAAATTTATCTGGCCGGGCCGGGCTCGAGCCAAGAATTTTTAAAACTTATCGGGCCGGGCCAGGCTCGGGCCAAAAACTTCTAAAGCTTTCCGGGCTGGATTGGGCCGAAAAATTAGGCCCGTGCAGGTCTCTAGTGGACCGTACTGTACTTGACTCTGGCGTAGCATTCGGGGGGTCGTGGGTTCGATCTCAGCGGCAGGCCATCCTGACTGAGGTTTTTCCTGTCACACCAGGCAAATGCTGGGATGGCACCTTCAACATATGCCCTGGCCGACACCTTCCTGAATCTTTTCCCCTCCCCTATTCCGGCCTGAGCCTTAGATGCCTAAAAGCCATAAAATAAAATTCAAAGTTTGAATTCACTCCTGCGAGCTCGAGTCTCCATAGTGTAGATATTACGGTCGCGGACTTCGGAACTATGAAGATTTAAGTATTGATCCTCAGACATGTGATGGACATAGGCTATAGCTATTTGTGTGGAGAATCATCTCGTATTATGGTATGGTGATCCAGGAAATAACATTTTAAAAATATGTTCCTGTTAGTCATTAATTACGTTTTATGCCAGGATTTTTAAAGATTGCACATATATATATATATATATATATATATATATATGTACACCGTTTGTGTCTGTCAGAAATGTCACCGTAATGTTTTTGCTCTCCTTGGCACGCGCGATCTTCAGGTTTGTCCCGTATTAAACATGTATGTGACTAAGAGTGACGGCAGCGTAGGTCATCAATGAGTGTGTGGGATTTGAGTGATGATTACATTAGCCATAGGGAGGTCTGACGCAATATAAACATATCTGTGCTTCCATACTAGACTGTATTTCATGTACTTATGCAAGCAAGAAGTGTTACAAGCTACTAAAAATAACATTGAACTGTACACTTATGTCCAAGTCAACTTCCCGTACACTTCGATATTGTAATTAGTTTTGTCGTTATTACCATTCCATATCAAGGTACATCCTATTCTGTCGCCACCGCCTCCGTGTGTATCATCATTTTTTTTTTTTTAAGATAATATTACCAACACAGCATGATTTTTGCAAGATATTATTATATATATTTATTTAACAATTTCCAGATACTGCCCAAGATCGGTCATTTTACGCTGGATATGTTAACAACAATAACAAGATGAAGGATTTTGGAAGGAATCGGCTCTGACCTTATTAAAGGTACCAACCCATCATTTGCCTGGTGAGACAGGTAAACCACGGGGAAATCTCAATCATGCTAGCCGGCACCAGGAATCAAACCCGGTCCTCCAAATTACAAGGCTAGCACTCTACTTCATCGGTAATATTTGATGAGAAAACCGACTCTAAGACAAGTTGTCCGATTTACTAACTTAATTGTTTTTCCGTTTTCTCTCTTCCTGTGACTTAGCGAATGATTCAGTTTGTTTATACATCTGGTACATTTTGACAGACGATTTATTAACGAATGTTGTAAGATGAATATTGCAGGATTTTGAAAATAGTTTATTTATGTATGGGCTGAATATACCCGCTTCTTTTGTATAGTATTCACTTCTGTTGTCTTCGAAACTAGTTGATATTGAGTGTGTGATTGTCATTAAACTGAAATTTATGTTTGTAAATATCATCATTTCATCTCAAGCAGATTTTTTTTTTGTGTGATACAAATATTCACCCATATGATGAGAACCGTTGTTTAAATCTGAGAGACAATGAAATAGGGTTGTGATGGAAATATGGGAAAGTAAAGAAAGTAGAGTGGGCGAAGCGAGATTGAACTAACTAAGTTCTAACTAACTAACTAACTAACTTAGTCAGTGTAACTAAGGAGACTAATATGACATTTCGAGTATTCTTTTAACTTTAAATAAATCTAAATGAAGCTATATTTTTTACAGGCTTACAATTACTGTGGAGAAAATTTACTGTCGCAAGATAAGTGTGGCGACGCAATAAGGGCTTTGCAAGAAAGTCAAAAGTGTAAGTATTATTCGTTTATTGGATAAAAAATCTAATCAGTTGATATATATATATATATATATATATATATATAGATATATATATAGATATAAATGAAATGGTAAAACAGGTAGAAGAAAAGGATACTTACATGGTAGATTCTTAAGACAGGTATACAATAACGTCACGAAAGCATTAGAAAAGCAGTACGGTTTGCAAAAGCGTTTTCAACTGGTAGGAGAGAAAATGGACAGCGCGGACAGGTGCGAGACTGGTGTTAAGAAAACGCCATGTTGTCAACAGAAACAGGGTGATAGTGTGACAAGGTTATGGAGGCGGGAAAATGACTAGATGGGATGGAGAAAACACCAAATGGAGAAGAAAGTGTGAAGGTTACTAGAGGCAGGTAAGGGGCTTCCTGAGGAAATAAGAGGGTACAGAATCAGAGGAGAGGGGCGGGGATTATAATATAAAGATAAAGGGGAGAACAAACACAAAACAATTAGAAAAATAGAAGGGCAACCAGAGGAAACGGAACAAAGAAGAGAAAGGAAGAAGAAGAAGACTGCGCTGGAGGGAGTTACAGGCAGTTGAGGTCGGGTTCATGGTTGGCGGAAAAGATAGGGATGTACGTCTGCTCCATCTCGTTCTAACTGTGGCAAATTAGTCAGAGTTCAGGACTTCCACGATGCTGACTCGAAAGGTTTCGTCAAAGGTGCAGCCGTGATAAGAAATGTGTTCAGATATGGGGAGGTGCGGAAGTTGAGATTTTAGGAGTAGCGATCCTTGTTGATATGGAATGTTAGAGGAGTTTGGGTTTCGCCAACGTCGAAGCCGGAACATAGGTTAAAGGGTAGGAGATAAACGAAGTTGGAACATATGCAACTGCCGGAGTGTCGGAAAGAGTTCGTCTTGTGAGTGACAGGATGTACGAAGGAAAGCTTGATATAAAAAATAGGGCAGGTTTTGCAGCGGGGTCTGTGGCACTTGCAAGAATTTTTTGGGGGGAGGGGGTGAGATAGGTCCAGTTCTGGTGAGAATCGTGTTAAGATTCGGTCTGCGGTAGACAATTTTGGGGCACGACGGGAAAAAACTTTCTGTTTCAGGTGACGCAGTAAGTATGAGGTGTGCCTGTTTGAGGAGCTTTTGGAGGCCCTGAAGGCTGGGGTGATACTGGGTGGGAAGATTTTTAGCAGAGGAAGCTACGCGGGAAGGTCGGTTAGAATTTGTATGATTACGGACAGGGTCCAACAGTTTACGCATGAAGTGTTGGGGATATCCACGTTCAGTGAGAGCTGAGGAGAGAGTACTGAAGTAGTTTTGGAGCAGGTCATCAGAGGAACAGATGCAGGAGCCCCAAACAGCAAGAGCGTATGGAAGAGAGTGTTTAGTATGGTATGGATGGGAGCTGTTGAAATGGAGATACTACGTACTGTTGGTAGGTTTTATGTGAACGCCTGTCTCAAGTCGATTGTTCTTGATCCAGACATCTTCATCAAGGAAAGTTATGTGTTCCCTCGAGAAAGACCAAGTGAACTTTACGGGAAAGGTGCAGTTGAGGTTTTGCAGAAATGTTTCCAGAGACTCCTGTCCGTGGGTCCAGATCAACACAATATCGTCGATATAGCGAAGCCAGGTGAAAGGTTTGAGAGGTGTGTAGTTGATGTATTGGGTCTCCAGGTGTCCCATGAAAAGTTTTGTCGTGGGAAGTGGCCATGCGAGTGCCCATGGCTGTGCCTTTGATTTGCAGGAAGTTCTGATTCTTAAAGGTGTAGTTGTTCATAGTCAGGACAAACTGGGCTAGCTGAAGCAGAAATGGTGTACTAGGTTTACTAGGACTGGAGCGTGTGTCGGGGAAGTGTTCAATGGCAGCGAGGCCATGGGTGTGGGGAATGTTGGTATACAGTGACGTAACGTCGACTGTAACTAAGATGGTGTCAGGTAGGAGAGGATCAGGGATAGAATGTATTGTGGAGAGGAAGTGGTTGGTGTCCTTGATATAGGAACGGAGAGCCTGGACAAACGGTTGGAGATGGTGGTCAAGGAAGGCGGAGATTCTTTCAGTGGGAGAACCAATACTGGAAACGATCGGTCGGCCGGGATTACCAGGTGTATAGATTTTGGGAAGTAGGTAAAATTTAGGGGTTCTGGGATTGTCAGGACAGAGTATAGAGACAGTGGAACGCAACAGCCCCTCATGGAATCTATGCGCTTGGAGGTAGGTGTGGATCCTATCAAGGAAGGATTGGGTGGGATCTTCCTCGAGGGGTCGGTAAAACGTAGGATCGGAAATTTGTTTAAGGGCTTCAGTTTGGTAGTCAGAGTAATTCATGACTACCGTGGCTCAATAACAATCGACTTGAGACAGGCGTTCACATCAAACCTACCATCTACCAACAGTAGGCAGTATCTCCATTTCAACAGCTCCCATCCATACCATACAAAACACTCTCTTCCATACGCTCTTGCTGACCGTGGATCACGCATCTGTTCAGTATCCTCTGTTCAGTGACCGTGGATAACCCAAACTCCTCATCCGTAAACAACTGGACCATGCCCGTAATCATACCTAATCATACCAACTCCAACCGACTTTCCCGCGAAGCTCCCTCCGCTCCCAATCTTGTCACTCAGTACCACCCGAGCCTTCAGGCCCTCCAAAAGCTCCTCAAACAGGCACACCCCATACTCTCTGCGTCACCTGAAACTGAAAGAGTTTTCACGTCGTACCCCAAAATTGTTTACCGCAGACCGAATCTCAACACGATTCTCACCAGAACTGGACCTATCCCGCCCCCTCTCCCCAAACCTGGCATGTGCAACATGGGTCTACCCCGCTGCAAAACCTGCCCTATTTTTGATCCCAGTCTTTCCTTCGTACATCCTGTCACTCACAAGATGTACTCTTTTCAACACTTCGGCAGTTGCATATCTCCCAATCTCGTTTATCTCCTACCCTTTAACCTATGTTCCGGCTTCGACGTTGGCGAAACCCAAACTCCTCTAACATTCCGCATCAACAACCATCGCTACTCCTCCAAATCTCAACTTCCGCACGTCCCCATACCTGAACACACTTCCCATCACGGCTGCACCTATGACGAAACCTTTCGAGTCTGAATCTTGAAAGTCCTGAACCCTGATTCACCTGCCACACTTAGAAAGAGATGGGAGCAGACGTACATCTCTATCTTTTCCCTCAACCATGAACTGCCTGTACTACCTGCAGCGCAGTGTCTTCTCCTTCTTCCTTTCTCTTCGTTGTTCCGTCTCTAGTTGCTTTTCTATTCTATTTTTCTAATTTTTTGTGTTTGTTCTCCCCTTCATCTTTATTATTATTATTATTATTATTATTATTATTATTATTATTAGTATTAGTATTAGTATTATTATTATTATTATTATTATTATTTTTATTATTTTTATTATATTATTATTATTATTATTATATTATTATTATTATTATAATCATAATCATCCCACCTCCCCTTGGATTCTGTACCCTCTTATTTCCTCAGGAAGCCTCATACCTACTTCTAGTAACCTTCACACTTTCTTCTCCATTTGGTGTTTTCTCCGTCCCATCTAGTGATTTTCCCATCTCTATAACCTGGCAATACTGTCACCCTGTTTCTGTTGACAACACGGGGTTTACTTAACACCCGTCCGCTCTGTCCATTTTCTCTCCTACCAGTTGAAAACGCTTTTGCGAAACGTACTGCTTTTCTATTGTGTTTGTGATGTTATTGTACACCTGTCTCAAGAATCTACTATGTAAGTATGCGTTTTTTTTCTATCTGTTTTACCATTATGTAAGATTTCACTATGTATGTATCCCTTTTTTTCTACCTTGTTTACCATCTTATATATATAATAGGTGAAATTTTAATAGAAAGGAAAGGATTTGTACTTAAGTAATATCTTGACGAAAATCACGTACACAATTACACACACAGAACTAAAAGGTCACGTATAATTTTCGGATGTATCCGCCATCAGTAGTGGACAATACAGAAGACGTAACACACCGCACACGTCCACAATTTAAACTAATAGTAAAACAACCTGGCGGACGACCACATCAAAAACAATTGACGTTCTGTGCGTGCGCAAGTATTCATTGGAAAAAGATTGTGGAATTGTGTTTTGTGTTGAAAATTGACCTGGGTACAATAAAACAATTTTGACTTAATAAGGGAAACGTAGTCAGAAAAGTGGAATCCAGTATAGAAATCGCAGTAGGAGAAAGTGGGATACAATATAGAAAACGCACCGCGAAAAAAAGTGGGATATAGTATAGAAAACGTTCCCCGAAAAAAATGGGATATGGTGTAGTAGGAAACGCAATGAAAAGGGTTGCTGAGTCAATCACAAAAAGTAGGAGTCAGTATAGAAAACGCAAAAAAAAAAAAAAAAAAAAGAATGGGGGGGGGGAAGGGGAAATTGTGGGTGTAGACAAGGAGAGAAGAAAGAAAAAAGTTACTGCAAGTTTAGACCAGGTTTCAGTTTAGCATCCAAGCCCTGAATGAAAGCTCCTTCCCAGAGACGACGTGTTGATGTGTTTGTGGTGGGGGATAGGGTAGGCTATACGGAAAGTGTCATCGAAGTCATTGTTGTGCAATTGCGTGTGTGTAGACACTGGCGATTCGAGTCTGTTCGTGACGGAAAAATGGCGGTGATTATTGACACGGGGGATTCAAAGGACCACCTGTTTCCCCCACAGAATGCCGGGCAGAGTGTGCAGGTTAGGATATATCTGACGTTTGAGGTTTGACAAATTCCTTTGGGATGTAAAGTGAAGTTGCCATTAGCTGTGTTGATAGAGATAGATGGAGATGTAATAAGGATGGTACAAGTTTTACATCTAGCGCTGTTACATTTGTGGCAAATGGGACGAAGGGTTAATGTGGACCAGAATGTTTCTAAGATTGGGAGGATGTTGAAAACTAATCACAGATCTGGTATCGGGGTCAGATTTGAGTATATGGAAGAGAATGCAGAATTTGTTTGATCTTGTTAAGTTTGGGACGAAATTGCGTTATTAAAGACGGAGGATTCGGGTTGGTGTTGGAAGTAGGAACAGTTGGTCTGTGTGTGGCTGCACGTCGAATTTGTTTGGTTATGAGATTAAGTGGGTAGCCTCGGTTGACTAGAGCTTTCTGGAGGCGTTGGTTGTAGATTTCGGTTGCGGAGGTGGTGGAATTCAGGCGTTGTCCTCTGAGGGCAAGGTAGAAGGGTTTAGCTTTTTTGGTATGGTAAGGATGGAAACTTGAATAATGTGTGTATTGTATGTGGTTGGTAGGTTTTATATGAACAGAAGTGGTGAGGGTGTTGTTTACCAAAGTGATGTCTACATCAAGGAATGTGACTTTAGTGTTTGAGAAAGACCAAGTGAATTGGACAACACGGAACTAGTTCAGCTGTTCTAGAAACGTTTTGAGGCTTGCGTCACCAGGAGTCCACAGCATCGTTCAAAAAACGTATCCAAAGTAAAGGAGTCAACGGCTGGGTTTGTAACCAAACAAATTCGACGTGAAGCCACACACACACACACCACCTGCTCCTACTTCCAACACCAACCCGAATCCTCCGTCTTTAATCACGCAATTTCGTCCTAAAGCACCGTGTAATGGACTTGTTAGTCCGGATTAGATATATAATAAGTAACTGACTTTATATATTTTGTCCTATTTAATGGGAGAGCTGCAGTTTGGAATGTTTGGCATGTTTTCTTCTTCTTCTTTTTCTTAAATACAAGGTAGCAGAATAAGTAGAAAATCAATGTTGTAGGATCTTTTATGTAGTGAGCTAATTTCTGGGCTGAAAGCGGAAGGTGAGAGAAAAAAAAATACGTGTTTAGAAGGTGAAAGAAAATTGTATTTTTTTCCGCATCTAATTAGTATTTGTGAGGAGAGCTGGGGATAGGGATGTAATTTAGGGGAAATGCTTTTACGGCTAAATTCTTCTACAGTTTTATGATATTGATACTTCGTTTCTAAAATGTGCTCTTTCGTTATCATTGCAGATTGGTCCTTAGATATATTTCTTCTTCTTTTTTCTTAGATTACGACCAAGCAGCTCAGCTGTGTAAAGAGTATTCGAAAACCAAAGGTCCCTCTCCTAAAGCTAAACCAGATGAACATCTTTTCTTCCGAAAACTGGGACCAGTCATAAAACGAACATTAGAGAAATGTGAGAGAGAAAATGGTTTGATGTAAGTAGTATATTTTCATGTAAAGCCTCGTTAAAAAATTAAAAATGTCATTAACTCATATTCATTGATTTTAAATGAACAGCTGTTTAGTTTCTAAAACTTCTTATGAACTAGAATAAGAAGTATCGTAAAATTTCGTATGCTGTAGCAATAAGATGTACGTACGCAAGTTTTAATTGAACTATAACTGAATTTATACTGCAGTGGTTATTCTCTTACTTGTCTTTAAGCTATTTAAATATGTATGTTAAGTTGAATTGTTACATAAACTTTGTATATCATCCTTCATATTGTCGCCGGTCAATGTTATAATTGATGTATTTTTATGTAAAACTAGAATTAGGAACTTGAATTGAATAAATCATATTGAAAAGAGATCGTACTAACGGACATCCACTTTTGACATGAATCAGAACGTAGGTATGTTGAGCAATAGGAAATGTGTAACCAGAAAAGTAACTAAGCACTGACATTGCACCTTACGTCATCATTCTCAGAATCGGGGAGGGGGGGGGCAGTCGCTCCCCCAGAATAGGATACTTTTTTATTTTAAAAATAAAATAAAACCCATCCCAGAGTTGGAGCTCTTGTTTTCCCAACTTTGTATTATAAATGTAAAATAAAACCTAAAATAGGTAGGCCTTACTTTTTTTACGTTGCATAAGTCAAATGAAGCAATACATCGCAAGAAATTATTTATCTTGGCGTTCTTGCTCAGAAAATGTCCACCTTCGAAAACGCAGGTGACCATTTCTGCTCTTTCATTTCAAGATGCGATATTTTGCGCTCTCCCTCCGTTTTCAAAACCGATCTCTGCTGCTTATTAAAAATTGGCATACAATAAGCTATAAACTCTATCTGTCCGCAAGTGTTTGTCAATATTCCTGTTTTAGAAATGCCAGTTTGATAGGTGCAGAAAGCAAATAGACCTAATGGTTTCCTTCGTGTCTTCGTGAATACGTGTATGGTGACTGCGAGACTCAAGTCGAACCGAAACTTTCTGGAGAAAAATAAGCCGAAGCAGTTGCGTCTTTCGTTACTGAGACTCTTGATTAAGACCCAATGAATTGTGTCGGTATTGCTACTGATAAATGCTCCACTATAGTTTCCAATTTGCGTGGTGCTGTGTCAGTTCTTCGAAAAAGAGTGTTCTAAAATTCTATCATTGTTCGTGCTTCAATCACAGTTTTAATTTAACCCTTAGTGCCTTATACAAAGTGGATTCAGTAAGAAATTCTGTGGGAGTAGTTAAAGAAGTTGTAGCTCGCTTCCATTAGTCTGCTAAACGTACTTATGTTCTGAAAAAGGAATGTCAGCAAAAATGGAAGTCTTTATGTGAGATTCGTTGGATCGATCGATGCGACGCTGTTTCGCAATTTCTTACCATGTATGAAGACGTACACAATGCACTTTTAGTGATTTCTTCCTGGAACGATACTTCAGGGTCAAAGGCATTCAACTTCTTGAATTCCATGGAATCATCGGAATTTGTCATAGGACTTCTGACCCTTGCAGAAGTATCTTCCCCTTGTTTTCTTCTGTGGCCACTGGATTACAAAAGCACACCTTGACCATTCCCGAAGCAGAAACGATGTTCGAATGTGTATGCGATGCATTAACTCATAAGCGCGAAAATGCAGAAATGGAATTCGGTATTTTTTCCCGCAAGAAGTGACAGAAATGATGCGAATAATTGATTCGACCATAGAAATCTCAGTGAAACTCCAGTGTTCAAGACAAATCATCCAAAGCAACGTGCCAGCCGATTCTCCCGAGGAGTACTATAGACGTTCTGTGTACATTCCTGTGCTTGATAACATCCTGACAGATATAAATTGTAGATTCTCGAAAGAAAACTTAAAATGCGTTAGCTTATTACCGTTACTTCCAGAGAGCATTCAGTTTCATCAGGAAATAAGTACGGATAAGCAAAAGGAAATATTTGAATTTTTATCACCCTTCACGAACAAATCCATGAGGGAGTTTGCTGGAGTGGTTGAAATTCGGCGTCGTTTCTCCATACTAGAGAAGGAAAGTAGGGAAATAAATAAGTCTTTGGACGCGCTCCTCATTTGTGACTCTGAACAATATCCGTCACCTTGCCTTTCACATTCTCACCACTTTAGCTGTGAGCATTGCCACGGCAGAGAGAACTTTCTCTACGCTTCGTTCGTTGAAAACCTGGACTCGAAGTCGGATGAGTCTAGATCGATTGACTGGCCTAGTTCTCATATAATTATGTCCATCGTGAAATCAATATCGATGTTGAGAAACTTGTAGATAAATTCGCTGCTTCGCGACAACGCAAGCTGGAATTTGTTTTGATAAAGTGTCATGAGACGGAAACTGATTTTTTTTGTGCATTTCCTTTGTTTATTCAAGATTGTTTATTTTGTGTTTACAACAACTAAATCTGTCGTACAAATATATCAAGCATTAGTAATTAGATATCCTTTTATTTGTGAATCAAGCGTATTTGTATTGCACTTGTTAAAATATTAAGTTATTCGAAAAAATGTAATTCACATAGGTTAGTCGTGCATTTTACATGCAAGTACAATTGAAAATAGCAAGGAAAAGAAGGAAGCAATAAAAACTAGTTTATGAATAGGAATTAAACGGTCTTGATTAAAAAGGAATTCGCATTCTTCTTCTACTACTACTACTAATTATTATTATTATTTGTAATCCATCAGTATCAATTTTTAAATAAGTTAATTCTACAGAAGAGCTGCGTTTCTTTTTCTAATTTTGTTTGATTTTTTTTTTTTTGCAATACTCTTTTACCTTGTTTTGAACTGGAACGACCGCCTCTCCCCAATATTCAGCCTGGATCCGCCCCTGCTCAGAACAGAATTAAAGTGTAAATTCAGACATAAAGAAATACGGATATGAACTAATGCAAACGTTACCTAGAAGAACGGAAATGACAACATCCGACAGGAAAATGAAAGAGTGAACATCAGCAAATAACGGGAAATAAAGCAAGCAGACCACAGTCATCAATTATGCAATTATCAACATCAGCAGTTGGACAACAGAAGGAAAGCCTGCAACCATTCAGAGGCAAGACAGTATGCTGAATCAGAAACTTCTGTGAACCCTGAGTAAGCATCAACAGTAACCGTCTAACATGATCAAGTACAACGACAAGGTATATAAACTGCCGATTCTGGACATTCGTGAGTAGTCGTCAGAGATCGATTCAGTCAGCGTAGTTATACGAAAGATCAACAACAACGTCATTCGACAAAATCCACAGAACTTTGTTTGACGTTGCGAACTCAGTTCACTGAGTGAATGTTTTAAATTTGAACAAAACCTTTCGGCCAACTACTTCTACAGACATGTCTGATTGAACCAAGGTATGTGCTGTGCAATGTTAGTAACACAAGAGTATTGATTTGAACATTACTGAGTGTCACAGTTGTTGTTAATAAATATTAGAGTATGTTTTGGATCTCGTTCATGTGAAATCCTGTCCCGAAGCAACCGATCTTGAGTAATGTGTAAAATACAATTTTGTGTTTATCTTATTTGCCCCCGTCGCGATTTAGCAAGCGAGATGTTAGTAATAACGCCCACATGTATGATATATTTTAGTTTTAAATTCACATAATTAGCTCTTATCATCTGAGGTTGATAGTTGCATGAGCTCATTTCATTAGAGGAAGAACTCAGCACTTTCAGAATATTACACGTATTTATCGATTATTTGCTTTCAATTTAACTTGATGTAACTACCATTTTCCTCCTCAGATATCACCACAAAGTATCGCCGGACCCTCCTGAGCTACAGATGAAAGCAACCTATGGATTAGTCAGTTCCGAAGCATTTGAATTGCCTGCTCCAAGTCCATTATGGAATGCAACGTCTTATGCAATCTTTGATATTACAGATAATACAGCTAAGGATCCTTCAGTTTCGGTAAGTCGAATATAAGAAGTCTACACGACTTGTGGTACTACAAACTGTGTCAGAACTTTTTTTGGTGGGGGAGGGGGTAAATGTATGTAAATGTAAGATCAAGGAATTTTAAATATACTTCAGTGAGTGTGCGAAGAATCATTTCTAACCATGAGAAATCAAAATAAAAACGAAACTTGACAAAGGAAGACAGAAGTAAAGAACACTTCCAAATAAATTAAAACAAATATAAAGGGTGGAAATATGTGAACACAATATAAAGCAGTATTTAAATGTACAGTAAACTTATTAATGACAAAGTAAATCATTTGAAAGAAGTTGGTCCGAACGAGATTTGCGCAAATTATATATAAGACACAACTACTGAGGTAAATACAGTTCACTACCGTAATGCACCAGGACTACATTTTCACCTGGGCTTCTGATAATGTTTCAGTGCCTGAAATCTAACATTTTGGAAGCTTATAGAAACCAGTCTGAGCGTTACAAGTGCACTGCTTCCTTTAGCGATAGATTGTGAATGTGTCTTTCTGAGTGTATGTGCTAGTATGAATTAACAAATTTATGTAAGTATATGTGTGTTTTTGAATGTCGTTAAGGAGACTATTTCTTTCCTTTTAAAATTCTTACAGTTTCTATACAAAATGAAAAAAATTTTTCGTGGTATGTGTGCTAGTGATGGCGTGAACCTGGTCCAGCAGTTAGCAGGAATCTACTCCACAAATTCGTTATTTAGGTTCCTTCTGGAATCCATACGGTGTGGTGGAGAGATTCCTCTTTTCCAGTGATCTTTTTATAGAATTGTGAGTCCATGTTCATCGGGTGTGAACTAAATAAGCGAACGGAGAGGAGGATTTTTATGTAGTAGTGCTTCGTTCCGTCTTAAATCCATTTAATCAAACTGTCGCGTACACACCAAATTAGCACAATTAAACAAAAGATCCAAAGCAGTAGAGGTTTCTTGCAGGTGTAACTTGGGCAAAGATAATGTCTTCACAACATTCCTACGTGATATAGGATTGTCAACGCTAGCATATTTGTGCTACTCTAGCATACTGTCAAGTCCAAAATAATTCAATTCTTTTTCTCTTTCGGGCTTTTTTTTTCAGTCTCCTGGGTAATAGTTTTTGACCATAAGCTTAGCTTAACACCAGTGGATAATGCTGTCTAGGTATTTCTGTAATAAGGCATTCTTTTCAGAATTGTTTTCAACCCTTTATAATTTTAAAGCATTAACAATAAGTAATACATTTAAATACATAATATTTTCTGCGAGATCATTAACAAATATAGAAAAAAGTAAATGGTGAACCAAGCTGAACTGTGAAGTATTTCATTTTCTATACTGTCATGAAATTTGACATAACCTAAAGTTTGTGACCTAGAATAATTTGCCTTCCGTAAAACATGGTGTGCATTATGTAAAATGTTTTTCAGGTTATAATTAAGATGCTTAAATATAATTACATCAAAGATATTAATGAAAAAGTCTAGGAAAGTAATTTTTCTGTAATTACGTGGATCTGAGGGATTACTATTGTTGTGGACAGTGCTCATAGCATTTGTCGCCAGTCTTTATTCCAAGTTGTTGGTTTTTTTTTAAATAACTAACTTCTTGTTGAATATTAGAACTTTTTGTGTTAGTTTAACATGTGAAGATGGCTCTATTCAATATTTGATAATTTATTAAAATTGTTGATCGCGTGAGAAGGCTATGTTAATATAGAGTGCCCTGGAATAGATTTAAATTAACGAAGATTTTCTTGTCGTTTATAACACACTCTTACACAATCCATTTGTGCTTATTACTATTGATAAAGTCACGTTAACAGCTCTTTCGTATTGCGTCTCACTCTTCTTCCATTCACACATCAATCGTAATAACCACATAATGTGTGCGTGAGAGAAAAAATAACGATTTGCTAAGAGATTGTATTGACACGAAGTTAGTATAAATGCGTTGTTCAACATTTAACTAAGTATATTCATATTTTACGAACTTTTAAAACGTATTTTGTTCTATTTTAGAAGTCGTCTGAGAAGGTAGAAAGTGATTTGCCTCCTGTGAAAGAAGTAAATCCACACCAATCTTCAAAGGATCCTACAACGAATAGTGGATGCAGTTTGCAATAGTATACAACTTTCATCAAAGTCCTTTTGTTTTTGCTATGCATACATTTGTGAAACTCTTAACACTTTGTGATCTTATGGAAATCTATTTGTGTATGTGCCGTAAGCGTAAAATAAGTGACTTATGATGGCTGGTTTGAATTATTACACAGACGTGAAAAGACTGCAGATAAGTGCAGCTATGTGTGGGTGAATGGAGGAGGGAGAGTTATATGAATTGTAGAAAAAGTTATTTTATTATACATATGTATTATATGTATATATGCTCATGTTTTAAGAATTTTATATGTAACAATCATCTGGCAATGAAGATTCTAGTCTGCTAGTAATTAAATAATTTATATGTACATAAAATTATGTTACATTACTTTGTATATAATTACGCTGTGTTATAAATTTCAAGTTTGATAAATATAATTTAGAGAGTTCCTTTCGTTAAGTAACGTACTTCGTGGTAAAAATAACCTAATTCACAAAGTATAGTTCATTTTTCCAACGTTAGTGTTATGCAGTAACATTCCCTTTTACTATGTTTTACTATTTTCAAGTGAAGAAGAATTATGCAACCATAATAGTACTCCTATATCTATGCACGGCGTCTAGGATGCATCTCGATTCCAACATTTTCTAATAGTATTTTAATGATAACTTTTGTAATTTAAGGGTTAAACCATAAAAACAAAATGCCGGAAAGTGTTTTATATATTTAAAGTTGTGTATTTTTCAAGAAATCACTCCTTGTATTGTTCTGTGCTGTTTATTGTTTGAATAATAACAGTAATAATAAGCTTCATATTTTCTTTGAATTTAGGAACCTCTAATAATGACCTTTAACTAGTCAAATAAAATGAAAGAATCATTTTATCATTCGTAAATAACTTCCTAAGCTTAATACTTTGAATTAACGCTTCTCTGTGTACCTAAAAGCATCGGGGGAAGCTACCTTTGAATGAAGCCGAGCGTAAGCCATAGTGTTACTGCTCATATAATTAACTTTATCTTACATTATCTTGAATGAAAAGCAATGATTTCCTAAGCGTCAATGTTCTTGTTTCCAGAGAAAAGAACCTCCGTAGTAGAGTCACTTCCCTGAATTCTAGAAATCAGTCGGCCAAAGTTGCCTAAAGGCATAAACTCAATTCTAGAAATCATTTTTATTCTGGAACGATACATATTAAATCTTGCAGAAGACTTGATATTTTCAGTATAATGCAAACTTGTAGGTAGTAAATAAAACGTATTCCTATAGGAAAGTCCAGAGACTCAAACTATGGAAACCAATCATATTATCGTGCAGTAAAAATACAAGAAAGGTTATTATTATTTTAAAGAAAAGAGAGAAAACAAAAGATTCTGTGTCTGGTTTTCTTCCACAAATACCTTTCAAATAAATAATTTACTTTAAATTATCGGTATACAATACACGAGATGGACAACATTAAATTATATAAAGGCAGATTATATTTTCACACACACGGGGATTAAATTCTAAGCAGATCGGTAGCAGGGCTCATCCAAATATTCAGGATTACCAGGTTCCTGGAAAAGTCAGGGAATTTAATTTTTGCCAGGGAAATCCTGGAAAAGTCAGGGAATTTAGTTCTTAATAGTACAGAATTGAATAACGTTATTATTTATACTTATCTGCTTTTGACCATACAAAACGTTGTGAGTATACTTTTGTTTTACGACTAAACTCCCTAGCATGAAGGACTCGAAGAACTTAAGACGACCAGCTGAACTTGATTGTACCAGTCTTACTTTTTGTGAACTTAGTGACAAT
>JAGDQP010030927.1:0-22258 GCA_022664845.1 Lepisma saccharinum | reverse complement strand
GAGGCCCAATAAATAAGAAATAAAGGTAATAGACGGTATCGAGAAAGCTTAACGCGAAAAACTTCTAGAGTGGACACCAATAGGGACTTAATCAATTGAATCCTTATCACATCAGATCCATATATAGCAAGTCTACGAAGTTCCCCACAAATCATAGAAAGATGGGCCCAGACATACAAGAGTTGTTAGAAATTGAGAACACACTTCCAGAAGGAGACAATTCCGAAGACATATCAGATGAAGCAAGTGAATTCAGTAATTCTGAATAATGTTGTACGTACCTGCTTTTGTCAGTTCAGCTTTTTGGTTGCTTTTGCATTACGTACTTGTTTTCAACAGTCCTTTAATAAAGAGTTCCTTCGGGATACCACAAACGTTTATTTCACCATCATTTTCAATGTACGTATGTAATAGTATATTAGATTCTTCATTGTTTTTGCACAGCAAACTTCTTGCCAATGCTTGTTTTAGTGTCACAACTACCATATTTCCCACTGGACAGTCGACTATGCTGTTATTTTCTACAACTGAATTTTTTCCACCTAGATTGCTGAAATTTTACACTGTGCGGCGGTAAATGAGTTGGTAGAGCGCTGGGCGTCGGATTTGGAAGGTCCGTGGATGGAATCCCGCGACCGGCCATCCTGACTGAGGTTTTCTAGGCTTTTACTAAGCGAATGCTCGGATGGTACCTTAACTCGCCCTGGCCGCTAACTTCCCCATTACTGTCCCAAGCCTTTGGCCATAGATGCCTGTTAGGCTTAAATAAATTCAAATTTGTAAGTAATTCTACTTTCTATCACTCTTCTGCCAGAACTCGCTTGAGCCATGACTATTCTCATTATCGCCAATTGTCTAGGTTTGTGGACATGAGTGCTTCTTAGATGAAAATAACAAGACTAAGTTTTAGTTAAACACAATATCCATGTATGTTTGGTCTTCCTTTGGAACTTACCTGGACACGGAGAATGTTAAATAATTGGAACTGTCTAGAAGATGATAGAGAGCATGAATTGTTAGAAGGTAAGAACTTTAATGTCTAAGTTATTTTCGCCATCATTTTCGATAACTCATGATTGGATTCTGCAAAATCTTACGAAACATAGTTGTGTGCCTAAAACAGCAAGTAAACTAAAAGTAAAATAATAAAATGTTAGTGAAGTTGTTCAAATTAAAGGGAAATTGAACTTCGGAGTTATATTATGAACATATGCATGATGATAAACAATATTACATTAAACTATATTTCCGTTACTATTGACGCATTACGGCAGGCAAGGATACGCATAGCTTTTACTATTCCCTATATCCGGTGTAAAATTTACGTATAAACTTCTTAAAAGCAAGACTTGCAAGACTCTTGCAAGCAAGACCAAGACCAAGACTGGGGGAGCAAGACCAAGACCACGGATAGCGATGCAAGACCAAGACCAAGACTGGGTGTGCAAGACCAAGACCGCTACGGTCTTGGTCTTGGTCTTGCATTTGCTCATCACTAACGGACATTTCCACGTTGAAGAAACTAAACTGAAACATTACTCCAACGTAATGTAATGTAACTGTTATGTTTCCAATGTTACAAAATTATGTAACTGCAACGTTTCTGAAAGGTATGTGTGCTGTTAGGGGTATATCCCTCTGGTGATAAAGTATAAAACTGCATGCTGTTGTCAACACGAGGCCAGCTTTGTTTGGTGACAAAGGAGTTGTTCACAATTTAAGCACGTTAAAGTGCAGAAATAATATGACCTTCCACGAGAAGGACCCAAAAAAATAAAGTGTTAAATTTGATCGTTTTTTCCCAAGGATTCTTTGATCACTGTAAGTAAATAGACAAACCAACAAGATTTATAGTAATATTAAGCTGGTTATCGTACGCCGTCAGAACCGGGAGACATTTTACACTTTTGTTTCGTTTGTATGGTGGAAAGTAGCTTATTTTCTCAAGCCCATGTGGTTATTGAGATATTTTGAGATTTGAGATATGTTGATAAACTCTCGTGTAGCTTTGTTGAGATATGTTGAAAATTGTGGATTTGCGACATTTTGACCAACCCTCGTATATATGGATCAAATGTTTTGTTTCGGACGCTCTACGTTCTTCATCTTGTCAAATTACTAAGCTGTGCGAAGTTTTGTTGAGATATGTTGAAAACTGTGGATTTGCGATATTTGAACCAACCCTCAAATGTATGGGTCATATTTTTGTTTCGCTCGTACTCTACGTTCTTCGTCTTGTGAAATTACTAAGTTGTGCGAAGTTTTGTTGAGATATGTTGACAATTGTGAATTTGCGATATTTTGACCAGCACTCGTATATATGAGTCAAATTTTTATTTCGGACGTGCTCTATGTTCTTCGTCTTATCATATTAGGAAGATGTGGAGAGTTTTGTTGAGATACGTTGAAAATTGTGAATTTGCGATATTTTGACCAAACCTCGCATATTTTGTTCAAAATTTTTGTTTTGGGCGTACTCTATGTAATTCGTCTTGTGAAATTACTAACTTGTGCAAAGTTTTGTTAAGACATGTTGAAAGTTGTGGATTTGAGATATTTTGACCAACCCTCGTATATGTGTGTCAAATTTTTTTCTTTAGACGTACTCTATGTTCTTTAGACGTACCCTGTCAAATTGCAAAATTGTGCAAAGTTTTGTTGAGATATGTTGAAAATAGTGAATTTGCGATATTTTGACCAACCCTCGTATATATGAGTCAAATTTTTATTTCGGACGTACTCTTATGTTCTTCGTCTTATTATATTAGGAAGATGTGCAAAGTTTTGTTGAGATATGTTAAACATTGTTGATTTGAGATATTTTGACCAATCCTCGTATATTTTGGTCAACATTTTGGTTTCAGACGTATTCTGTTCCTTGTCTTGTCAAATTACTAAGTTGTGCGTAGTTTCGTTGAGATATGTTGAAAATTGTGAATTTACCTTATTTTGACCAATTCTCGTATGTATGGTTCAAAATCGTGGTTTCGTATATAGTCTATTCCAGTTCAGAGGTTTTTGTTAGATAACCCATTATTATTATTAGGTTAGTTGGCAACATTGAACCTCCTTTAACCAGTTACAGTAAGATAAAGAAAAAAATGTAATCTGATAACGTAATTCGAGCAGGCACTCCGCTCGAACAGTTCGAGCGCTCGAAACCTATTCACGCTCGAAGTTGCCCGAAGTGGATTTTTGCCACTTCTCCCACGTTTCGAGCGTGACTGCTTCGGGCTTCGGATTTCGAGCGCTCGAAATCCGCTCGTTGTACAGCTCTACTTACACGCTGTACAGTTATTATTATTCCAAGCTCCAGAAATCTACGCATTACAGCAGTCAGTTGTTGTCCAAGTTTGTTGCATTGTCCGTTACTTGTTCCCACTGTCTCTTTAATCTTGTACTTTGTGCACTTCGCTTTCTTCCTTACACTTGAAAACGTGGAATTGTGTGCACGAAATATCGTAGTGACTTTTAGATATGTGTGTGACCTAATATGAAACCATAGCTGTAAGTATTTTGCTTCATTTTTTCATAAATTTACCTTAAATTGCCCTTCCGGCTTTCCTTTTTGCTAGTGATATATATATATATATATATATATATCATGTACATTTTGGAGAAGGAATAATAGGCAATATAATGGGTGAAATTTTAATAGAAAAGAAAGGAATTGTACTTACGTGGTATCTAGATAGAGATCACGTACACAATTACACACATAACACTGTAGTCACATAAAATTTTCGGTTTCAGCCGTTTTCAGTTGTAGACAAGAAAGAAATTCAGTGAACACACGTGCACAATTTGAAGAGATAGAAAGATAGAGAAATGGAGAGAGAGTGAGAGAGAGAGAAAATAATATTTATGCCTTTATTCTTGGAGAGAAGGTAACTTTATTTTCTAATTAAAATTGTTATCAAAAGTAACAATTTCAATTTTAATAACGGGAATAATACATTACCAGAATCCTCTTCAGAAACATCCAAATCAAGAAATACTGCTGTGTCTCCAGATTGAACTGCTTCATTCTCGTCCGTAGGAGCTGATTCACTGACATCCTTTTCCGTACTAAGACTCTCATTCTCTTTTCTGCCTTAAGTGGCTGATTTATATACGTCTTTTGTTGTTGTTTCTGTAGTCTCAGATGATTCTTAATCTACCTTCTGTGGCACCTGCTGTTTTCCAGTTTCGAAAGGTACAGTCGGTTTCGGAGCCGCCTCCTCATCGCTTGTACTAGTTGTTAAAGGTTTATCTACTGCTGCCGCCGGTGCAGTCTTTTGTACTGCGTTGGTGTAGCTCTGTCTTCACCTAAAAAAATAAACAGAGGGATGTTTTGATGCCCATTTTCAGTTAGCCAGGCAAGGTCCATTTTAAGGAGGAACGTCTCACATTTAAAGGAGACAAAACATGGTAAATATAATGACCGTTTTAAATAATTCAGTTTAGCGATGTCAGAGAAGATACGAGTATTACATGACATATAGTGATCTACAAAATATGGTAAAATATTCTTCTTTGCTGCTACCCCAAAACAGCTTACGTGTCATTAGAAGAACTCGGTCATTTTTTAATACTTTTTTAAGAGTAAGAACTTAAAGCGAATGAGGCGAAGAGCTCTCTCAGATGTGGGATGTACGTACAACAGATTGTTGAAAAAAATAAATATATATGTTTAAGGTCAACGTAAGGAAACAGTGGAGTTACGAGTACTAATGTTGTACAAGCATAGTTTTCTTATATAATTTTTCAAAATCATAGTTTTCTATCTATTTCCATATTACTTATAGTATAACTATAATTCTTGTAGGTACATCTGACCTTATTCTAGTCCTTCGTTTTTCGCGTTTTAAGACAAAATTTGGCGCGACCACTTTATAATTTCGTATTGTGTCGTTTTTTGAGATACCATATATCGCGTCTAAACACGTATTTGAAAAAAAAGTGATGACTGAAATTCCTGCAGACTAGAAAAATTTCTATATGCGAATGCCAGTAACACGATTTAAAATAAAGATAAAAAAATGTAATTGCATCCGAAACGTTATTCAGTACTAATATTTTAGTGTAAATATCTGTGCAAGATGGAAGATTAGAGGCCGACACGTTAAGTTGTACTTTAGGTTAATTGATTTCCATGTGTCCAAGCCGGAAACGGAGTGAAAGCGTCTAGTATTGTAAAAAAAAAAAAAAAAAAAAGAAAAACTATTTTCTTATGATGTCATCTGACGAAGTCTACTGGAATTTTACCAGAAACACCAAGTTTAACCAACCTCACAAATTTGTATCAAATTCCTCCGCATGCAGCTATGACTGATAGTACGAATCAATATCGCATTCGCATCGAAATTTCGAGAACGTTACCTGAAAATTTCTTGGAATTTTTGCTTTCTTTTCTTGTGGGGGCATACCTGTTATCACACAGTGCATGATATTTGTTACCATTAGTATGAATAAAGTTTTAAAACAATGTAAACTGAATGTTTAATTTTCGATTATGTAGAAAACGCATGTTGTTCTCTGAAGAAGAAAGGCGGAATATTTCATTTTTCACTGCTATATGACAGATTTCGCGTTTTGTCACGTAATGAATAGTCTTTTTCTATCCATATGCAGCTATTCTTCTAAATGCAAAGACTTTTATGAAGAGAGAAAGACGAATAAAAATAATCTTTAGCATAGCCATGTGCTATAGTGAAAGTTTAGAAGGTATGGGTCTATGAATCCAAACACACATCTCCACCACGTATCGTTCTGTGCATCTTAGCACAAGGTACTGGGAACGTAAGGATGTAGCTAATAATAAAAGTAAGGAATATATTTCAGAAAGTAGGTTTTAGTCTCATTCTGAAGAAGTCATGAATATAAATGAAGCGCCATAACACTCATCGAACTATATGGTTGGTCGATATAGAGCTGGACTTGTCAGCCTGTTTCCAAGTAATGTAGAGAAGAGGTGCTCTGTACTGTAGAGCTGGTAAATGTCACTGTACTCTCCATGTCTCTTCTGTGTATTTTACTGAGTCTCTTCTTCTATATATAAAACCCAGTTTTCCCCTTTTAGGGAGATGAGGAGCTTAAGCAACTACATGGGTCAGCACGTTTCCAGGGGAGGTGATGGCCCATGCAGTTTGAAGCTCCTGTTTTTCCACTCATACAGTCCGGAAAGGTTTCTGCGCTATAAACATAATAAAACAACTGACATCAACAATAGTTTACATAATTGACAAGTTACATATAACTTGTTATGCCTAATGATTGTTCATACGTATGCATCTTCCGCCTTTCATACTGTTTATACAAGTATTTGTTAATCGTTGCAATGTAGTAACAACATACAATATTGAAAGTTCATATGGAAGCGGTTTTATTGTTCATATACATGCCACTATATAATATTCAGATACGGTCCTAGGTTCGACCTGTATCCCTTACAATAGTAATATCTTTCTCTTAATAATCATCTCTTTCGTTGGATGGAAAACCTAACCGTGGTAGGAATATTCAGTCAGTAATAATATACACGCTCAAGCTCATGCTTTTGTGAGTCAGAATTTATATGCAACTTTTAATGTAGAAAAAGAGTTAGATGTGGAAAATACATCAGTTTCTTGATGCAATTATCGAGAGATATTAAGCAAACAAGTTCCTCAAATTCTGGATGTGTTTCCGTTTATCGCTTAAAGCAAAAAACGCAGGACTCTAGACAGTATACATACAGGGTGAGGAGAGAGCATCTGAAAAAACTCTATTAAGTTGAAAAAGAATGGATGAAGTGCGACCAAATATTGGATATCAGTCATGTGTGTCGGGCTTTATCTGATGCGGAGTGTGCACCACACGGCCACCTTGGATTTCGGTTGCGAATTTGAATTTGGAAAGGGATCGTGTGACATTTTAGGCTACCTTCTTTCTCAGAAATTCAAAAATGAAGTCATTTTTTCACCTACTTTTATTTGTTTACGAGATAGGAACTCTGAAAGTTGAGATTTGGCGAAAGGTGGTGATTTAGCATGGCACTAACACTTCCATGAACAGATCGAGATTGTGGTTATGAGTGGTGTTCGCAGAACCAGGGTGACTGCAGCTCAGTTTAACGCAAGCTCTTCGAAGAACAGACACATAACACGCCAAAGTATTCAAAATATTGAAATTTGAGGAGGCGGAATCAGTGCGTGACAGGGAACGCAGTGGGACGACAGAGCACCACAAGCGATGAAAACATGGCAACCACTTGGGGTAGCCATTGCGAAGAGCCTCCCACACAGCACACGACTCTTACAGGCGATGTCAGCTGTCAGAGTTCTGTATTACGGATGCTGCATGAAAACAATTGGCATCAGTATAAGCTGCAAGTCCCACAGGACATAAGCGAGGATGACCCAAACAGGCAGTTATAGTTGTTTGCACAATGAGCTCTGATGATTACTGTATTGAGGATCCAATTCTTAATTTGTGTGTATTTTTTAGACAGGGACGTACGCAGGGGGTGGGTCCTGGGGGTTCGGAACCCCCGCCCCCAAAATTACGATTTTGTGTGAAATAAGCATAATTTTTGGCAAAATTATATATGCAATTTTCGTAAATTTCACACCAAGATAGTCATGGAGCCCCCAAATCAACTTCTGAGTACGTATCTGTGTTTAACAATGAAGCCGTTCTATGTCCACGGTGAAGTTAATAAATAGAATCATTTATTTATCTGGTACCAACCATCGTGAACAAAAGACAGTAAAGTAGATGGCGGAAGCAAGATTATGGTGTGTTGTGGGTTATGGGGCACACGAATTGTGGGCGTGCTGTTTATTCATGGCAATTGCCTGGTGAATAATACCTGGGCACCCCTCGTCAGAACGTTCTACCCCTCACTGATGAATGCTGAAGGTCATTTTTTCAGCAAGATGGCGCACCCTGCAAGGGACTGCAAAGGTGATTGGATCCCCAAATTTCCGGAATGTTGGATTGGTCAGCGAAGAGCCACCGTGTGACCTTGTCGTTCGCCTGATCTTACGCCCATTTGATTTTAATCTCTGGAGCCATCTGAAAGACATGGTGTATCGCGAAAAAAATCAACGACCTACACCATACCAAGCAACGGATCAAGAATGCCTGCGCCGCCGTGGAACCCGATATGTTATACAGGCTCCATGAGGATTGAAAAAACTAATTTCTTTGTGTATGTACCTAACTGGCCGTCACATTGAGCACATATTGCAGGAAACCAAATCCCAAGTTATGTTAGGGGCGCTGTCTCCCAAACCAATAATCGCAGATGAAAATGATTTCACATTTGAACCCCTGGGGACGAGCTAGTCCAAAACTATATGCCACACGACCCCCTTCCCATTTAAAATTCTCGATCTAAATCCAAGATGGCCGCCATGAAGCCTCACCATATTACCGATATCCAACATTTGGTCTCACTCTCTCCACCTTTTTTCAAATTACCAATGTTTTTTCAGACTTTTGCCTCATCCAACTTCTTAGTTGTGTACCCTCCTGCAACCATGTTCTGTGTCGCCATCGCAGTAAATAACTAGTACTGAACCATGTCCACACAAGCTCTGTGTAGAATCTTTCATTTAAATTAGATCATATATCACGTACGGCTAGTGAACGTAGCCTTCTTCAATATCTTCATCACTTCTTGGACAAACAAACATTCGCTACTGATGATGTCCCACATGTGATTCACAGCTTGTTCGCAATCCAGACTTCTTTCCGTGGAAGCCAGACTTGACAGATGGCAAAAGTATATGAACACACAGTTTCTTACTAGAGACATTGGGAAATATCAAGGAAACAAATTCACAACATTTCAACGCATTCAGTCTTAACACTTAAATAAGAAATGAAGAAAGAAAATCTTTAATGGATGATGCACAAGCGATTATGTCTAGTTCTTACTACCTTCCAAATTCAACACATCAGAAGGCTTATTGTTACTTGAGAGTGGAGTGAATGTAAGAAAACGGAACACCAATTAATTTATGTACACTAAAAGGTAGATGTTACATAATGTACAAACAGAAAACCCGTAAGGCTTACTACTAATAATATAAAACATTGGTAGAATACAAAAGTTATTTTGTTGCACTTCCCTGGATGGCGTTCTGTGCATATTCTACTTACAACAATGTGATCTACTAACATTTGCACCAAAGATCGGTTACTATCTAGTCTTTATATTAAATTATATACAGCGTGTTTCAGGACCTCTTTTATAAACTTCGGGAGATGAATCCTCATATCAAAACAAGAAGAAAAAAGTTCATATGAACACGCGCCCTATGCGTAGTTTCGGCGCTAGAGGGTCCCAAAAGCGTCCAAAACTGTATTTCAAGGCGATTTATTTCGAATACTAATAGCCGTAGAGCTGGCGGCTCGTCATTTCGCCAAAGAAATCGGACTTTCTAGTTCAGAAAATGCACATGTCAGAAGTGACGGTAAAGTGCGTGTGGGATTCCCCCGATTGAAGTGGGGGATTCCCCAAGAATTGCACAGCGACTTTTTATCAGAGAACACCACCACGTTGATTCCAAGGTGATACCTCAAACAGATCGAAGATGGGGAAGAAATAAAGAATGTTTTGCGTGGTTGCATAATTTCACTCGGGGATCCCTCGCGCATTTTTCATCACTTCTGACATGTACATTTTCTGAACGAGCAAGTCTGATTTCTTTGACAAAACGGTGGTCCGCAAGCTCTACAGCTGTTACTATTCGAATTGAATCGCCTTTAAATATTCTGGTATTATGCAATCATGCATACCATTCTTTATTCCCTCCCAATCTTGCACCTGTGTGAAGTATCGACTTGCAACCAACGTAGTATTGTGGCATGGTATTAAGTCATTCTCTACATGCTCTGATCGACCCAATTTCGCTGTTCGGTTCTTCGGGAATCCCTCATTCCACTCGGAAAATCCCTCACGCACTTTCCCATTACTTTTGACATGTGCATTTTCCGAACTAGTAGTCCGAGATTTTTTACGAAACGATGGACCGCAAGCTCCACAGCTATTAGTACTTGAAATATAGTTTTGGACGTTTTGGGGGCCCTCTAGCGCCGAAACTACGCATGATAGGGTGCGTATTCATATTCACTTTCCTTCTTGTTTTGATGTGAGGATTCACCTCCCGAAGTTTGTATGAGAGGTCTTGAAACACTCTGTATAAGAGACGTCCAAAAATTTCTTGGCCTAATTATGAAATATTTTACCTACACCAATGACGTTTTCCTATCATCTTACGACTTTCTGTAATGGCAAAAAATGGATGATAGTTCCCTGCATCTATGTAGCAAGTTTTGCTGGAATCGGTTCACTCGCTCCTACGTCATGCTCCAATTCGTTTAATATGTCGTTACCATAGAAATGGTAAAAGGTTCAACATTTTAATACAATTAAATTTGTAATGGTAGTGTTCTATATAATCCGGGTTGGAGTTATTGGTTTTTCACCAGGCGCCTCCTCAGGTGGTGGATAGGGAGGGAAGGGTAACGGAAATATTCCGGGGAGGAACAAAACTAGTACTGCTGCCAGGCAGTTAGTAGAGGGATCTACAAAGGCCAGGGGAAGATAACCCCGAACAAAAATATGGTGAATGAAAGCAGCTTCACCAACCTTAGGTTAAAGATGAATGAAATAGGCAATCTTGAATGTCTGCCTAACTACAAGGTCGTAGATATAACAACTCTACACCGCTAAAGCATGTAGATGGCTCATGGTAGATGCTAAAGAAATAGTAACAGATGGTTCATGGAATCTCCTGGGGTAAAATATTCCGGAGGTAAACTAGTCCCTCATTGGGATCTCTGGCGGAGACTGCTTCAGGGGGCTCCAAGAAGAGGATTAAGAAAGACCTTAGAATAGGAACGTTAACAAAAAGGGCGCTCTTCAGGTGGCGGTACGCGAGACCGAGAAGTACGAGATATTGTCATATTAGCGATACAAGAAGTCCGGTAGAAGGGTCAAGATAGCATCCGACAGGGCAAATACACTTTCTATTACGAGGGAACAAAGTCTCACGATTTCGGAATATGATTTCTAATTAAGAACAGTATCCTTGCGGCGGTACAGAATATAGAGTTCGTAAACGAAAGATTATCGTGCGTTACGATACGTGATGGGGCAACACGGTTTTAATAAATGTCCATCCTCCGATCGAGATGGCTAATGAGAACAACAAAGATACATTTTACGAGGAGCTAGAAAAGCTGTTTGACCTATTACCGAAGTATAATACGAAAATTACGCTGGGTGGTTTGAACGCAAAGGTAGGGAGGGAGGAAAACTATAGACCAACTATAAGCAAATACACCTTCATGAAATCACCAACAACAACGGAGAAAGACTGACAACTTTCGCGATGTCGGAAAACCTACTAGTAAAGAGCACGTACTTTGAACACAAAGATATACACAAATACACATGGATATCTCCAGATGGAAAAACTCTCAACCAAATCGATCACGTATTAGTAGACAGACGAAGACACACCAACATAATGGAGGTGGCACGGACCATCAGTTAGTGATCACAAAATTGAGGGAAAAGTTATGGTAAGATCAGAAAAAGTAAAGGATCAAATCAATTGAAATTCGAAGTTAAACGATTAGATAATCCGAGCATAAGAGCAGATTACCAACTGGAAATCTCAAATAGGTTCAAAATTTCAGCCGACATTGGTATTAATAAAGATGACATTAATAATGGAACTGAAGTAAGTTAGCTGTGGGAGGCAATTCGTTATACAGTGAGGGGCGTAGCGAAGAAACGTTTAGGTAAGAAGAAAAAGCACAAAAGCAAGCCTTGGTTTGATGAAGAATGCCTTAAATTTCATGAGGAGCGGAAACAAGGATGACTAAGTAATAAAAGAGAAGCAAATGCCAACCACTACAATTACGGGAAACGTAACGCCACACGGGGTTCAGAAACAAAAAGCGAGAATATCTGAATCAGAAGATTCAGGAGGTAGATGAAAACGGCAAGGCAAATTAACATACGAGATCTGTACAAAGAGGTAAACTCGTTCAGGGAAGGTTACAAGTAGATGAGGGATAATTAGAAATGAACGTCGAAATCTTCAAGCAGATCCGACTAAAATTATTGATGTGTGGAAAAGTTATTTCGTCAAATTTCTTAATGCACACAACGGAGAAATAACAGAGGGATTTAAAATATATACAGCAGAACCGTGGATACCTGAACCTAGCGAGATCGAGATCGAAGTGTCGGTAAAGAAATTAAAAAATTTCAAATCATGAGGGAAAGACAATATTCCAGTCGAATTAATTAAAACTAGAGAAACGGCACTAATCAAAGAACTGCGTAAATTGATAAGTGGTATGTGGAGAAAGCAGGATCTGCCAAAGGAATGGAAAACCTTAATAATAGTTTCGGTTTATAAAAAAGGCCATAAATTAGACTGTAATAATTACCGCGGAATCTCAATACTCCTAACATGTTGCAAAGTACTGACTAATATTCTTCTAACTCGCCTAAGCGTTTTCGCAGATGAATTAATTGGAGATCACGAATGTGTATTTAGAAGCAATAGATCCACGGTGGACCAGATTATTGCCTTCAGACAATTCTTACAGAAGTAAATGTGAATACAATGGAACTGTTCACCAGTTATTCATTGATTTTAAGAAAATATATGACTCTATCAAAAGGGAAGAACTATACAATATCCTGATACAATTTGTACTTGTAAAATAACTTGTTCAACTGGTGAGGATGTGTCTTAGTAATCTTATAAGCAGAGTACGAATAGGTAATGACATGCTTCGAGATTCGCAACGGATTTAAAACAGGCCATGCCTTGTCACAATTACTGTTTAACTTTGCGTTAGAATATGTCTATTCTACCTTGTCAAGTTAAGTGCAACTACAAATGTGAAGTGAAGTGAAACATATGAAACAGAACAATAAGTAAAGTGTCAACTTCACGAAACATTTTCATGAATTACAAGCAAGAGCGCAAACAGGCCATAACCTAATGAAGTAGGAAAATGAACTAAAAAGAAGGAGAAATGGAGTTTATTGATGAAGAAGCTTAAATGAAATGAACTACAAGAGTTCTATTGTTAATTGTTTAAACAAGTCTATGCCTTTAAAGGAATGATTGAGTATCGTTTATATTTTGAAAAAGGTAAACGTTGTTTTATGAAAATACAAGTTAGTAACCTATGAAATAATAAAACATATGTGATTTAATGCACAGAAACGTCTAAAAAGTCTTTCCTAGAGCTAAATGCTTCTAAACAGCTTTCCAAAGAATAAGGGATTTGTGTATTGGGTAAATGTAAATCTGAAGTAGATGGATTTAAAAGAATATATTCTTAATCAATTCTACTAATATATATGTTGCTCTTTTATACTCTACCGTAATTTTGAAGTTTTGGCACGTAACAACCTCGCTATTAAAATGGCTCCTCGCTCCAACCCCTCCCTTACAACATTTTTCAAAAGATTTACAAAACTAAGAGCATTATCAAAAATGAAAGAACATAGCGCACTAGAACTTACAAATTACTATGAAATGCAATGTGCAGCGATCTCGAGGTCTTGTCCATTGATGAGTGATACGTTTTCAAAGATAATGACTTAATTATTTAATTAAAGTCTCAGTATTAATCAATGGACAAGATTTCGAGATCGCTGTCCATTGTATTTCATAGTAATTTGTAAGTTCTAGTACGCTATCTTTTTACAGTTTTGATAGTGCTCTTAGTTTTTGAAATATTTCTGAAAATGTTAAAAATGTGGGGGTCGGAGCGAGGAGCCCTCTTAATGTCAAGAAAGTTGAAATTGAAAATATGCAGAACGATCGTTCTGCCGGTAATACTTTCCGATTGCGAAAGTTGGAGCATGACCCTAGAAGATGAACATAAATTTCGAGTGTTTGAAAATAAAGTCTTGAGAAAAATATACTGGCCGAAAAGGGACGAGATGACTGGGGAATAGAGGAGACTGCTTAATCAAGAACTTCACGGACATTACGACTCATCCGATGTTGTAAGAATAATGAAATCGTGACGACTTAGGTGGGTAAGCAATGTAGCTCGCATAGAGAAAGAACTAATATTATATTTTATCTTGGTTGAAAATCCGGGGGAAAGAGACCGTTGGGAAGACCGATACGTCATTGGGGAAGACAATATTAGAAGGGATCATCGAGAATTAGAGGTTTGTGATGAAAACTGGCTTGATCTTTTCCAGGATAGAATCCTATGGCGAATGTTTGTTACTGCGGTGATGAACTTGCAAGTTTCGTAAGCCATAGAGTAAGTAAGTAGTGTTAGTAGTCTGTAGGAGTAGCACTACTGATATTTGTTGAACTATAAGCAGTAGTAGTAGTAGTAGAATAGTGCCGGTATTAGAAAAAGCATTGGTAGCCTTAGAATGAATACGTAGAGACCCTGTAAAATCTTCAGTAAGCATTAGCCTAATTCTTGAGTGCTAATGCTAAACTTCTTGAGTTCACGATCAATATTCTTATGTGTATTTTAAGTGAAATTAGCAAATTTATGTGTAGAATAAAATGTACAAGTAATATTTCTTAAGTAATTACCACTTTAGTTATTTTGCATCCTTTTCTACTTACACATTCTTTAAATATTCTCTCCAGCGTTCAAACGTGCAGATAAAAGATATGTGTCAAGTTCAGCCAGCTGCCTAGAAAACTAGGGTGGCAAAAAAGTTTCAGTTTTGTCACCTTTAAATTTGTCCTATTTGTGAGCACACATGAAAACTGTGAAAAGAAACTCTCACAGCCAACATGCGATACTGGTATCCACATAGCTGTAATACACAAAAGGTTTATTCTCGCTATGTAAAACATTCAAACTATCAAGTTCGAGCAACTTTTCATTCTTAAAAACCATTTCTTTCAATTCAACGTAGTCCTGCATACACTCATAAAAAGGAACATCTTTTAGAAATGGCACTTTGGAGAACATTATTTTAAGGTTGTCTTATGTAAGAGGTTGGGTCAAAACACTTTTCCTTTCTAATAATTTTGAAATATTCTGCAGAAAATCTTTTTCTGGGTCATTTGCCATCAGTTGATTCAATTTCGTAATATATTAACTAACATAACTAAATTAAGTCTCGGAAGTTTTACCAAGACTACAATTAATCTTGACGAATATGAAAAATTACAGTAAATTCTCGAGTAAACATAAAAATTCGTGAGTGAATGCCAAATTCCGAAAATTCGCCAGTAATTCTCGAATAGAAATTCACATATTCCTATTGATCCTATTGAATTGTGATCATTCATAGTATTTTCTATTTCTTTTCGCACATTTAACTTTCTTTCGCGAATTCTCGAACCGCGAATTTCCAAGGTGTCTAGTAATACGTAGCAGTAATAGTAGTAGTAACTTAAATGATGCTTTTCATTTGTTTATATTATTGTTGGGAGAGTAGAACAATAACAATAATAATCTATTAATTGTTTATTTTTGAATGCTTTGATATATATTATTTTACATTGTTAATTTCTTTCCATTTTATTGCAGTTTTAAAAATATCTTACCTTACAAGTAATAGTGAAAAACTTTTGGCAAAGTTTGTTGAATTGGTGCTAAAATGTAGAAAATACCATGCGTGGATTAAATAGCAGATGAACAAATAATGTGAAGCTTGTGAATATTAATCTACGACTGAAAAAATATTATCGACGACCATGTTTTGAACCCGTGAGAAAATGAACTTCAGTGTTAGTCCACCATTCATCCAGCCTATTAAACAGTGAAACGTCTTTATTTTACTTGCTTTAAATGTAAGAATATGAACTGATTACACATTCCGTGTTTAATTTATTACTATTATTATTATTATTATTATTAAATCTTCTCTTTAGCTTGTAATTCGAAATTTATTTGTAAACACAATTACAGTGTCTCTCCTAATTGTTCTGTATTGTTTTAACGTCGGATTATTTATATATTTTTGAAGTCAGGGGACTTCCCTTTACCGCGCGAGATTTCACTGGAAATTTGGAAAATATTCTCTAAAGATATTCGACAATACTTTTGTCCATAGCTGTAGATTTTTTTTCACTTTTATAGATGAATAAAGACATGTGAACAAATTAGAAAAAAGAGCAATTGAAAGCAACAGCAATCATCCAATACTTGCAAAAGAAGGATTTATTCTTAGAAGACATCCATGATGACACGGTTGGTTAATTTGAGAAACAAGTACCTTCTTATGCCGTTGTGAAAAAAATAGACAACCAATTGATGATGGGAAGAAACGAGCATTGAAGTCCACTCACAACTTAAAAAAAAAACATTGAACAATTTCCAAATAAAATGCTGAGAAAATCCACGAACGTGTTATGAATCGATGACTGAGAATCAGATAGATTACTTAGATTATGTAGGATTTTCAAAACAAATAGCTATAACTTCTGACGTGATCAAAATATAGCCAGGCACATTTCAAGAGACACTCTGCAGATGGATCCCGATTTCTTTCTGTGTTGATTCAAACAGATGGCAATGCGTGGGTGCATTACTACCAACCTGAGACCAAATGAAGTTCCAAGTAATGAGAACATCCTTCATCTGCACCACTTGTGCCCAAAAGCTATACTGAGGATCATATTTAGACCCAGATATTTCAGTCCTTTACGCTCTACTTTCATTCACAGAATGAGCTATGGTCGTTCTCTCGCAAATATAAAAGCAGGCTCAAACACTTTGAAAAACTCTGTTGAAGTTAAACAGATTATATCCCTTATCAACTCTGGTAAGTTAAAAACGGCGTTAATTGATATTGTTATCTTTACATCTATAGTTATAGATCGGGTTTACACGATTTCGAGAAAATACAAAATACAGGAAATACTAAGACTACTATGCTTTTGTTTACATAACAAAGTATTTTTTATCAAGAAACTTTTTACATACAATTAGAAACTCTGCTTACAATTGGTATCCATCCAAAATTCATTTTAATAAAGAAGAAGAAACCAATGGTGTAGGGAATTTTTTTGATTTGCAGATACACCGATGAAAGAAAAATTTTAAAAAGACAGTTGTATATCCACGATAAATCAGGACAGTCAACACAGCAGAAGTATAATATTTGGCTGAATCTTTCCTCCGTGAACTTAACATCTACAACGTCACTAAAGATTTAGCTGCTGAATTACACTATATTTTGAGGATTGAACAACAAAAATGTTTATCAGAAAGCAACTTTACTTGCTCAGGGTACATATGGGTTTATGATAAAACTATTCCACGAAACTTTTTTGTTTTAAGCATTATGATAGAACTCGATTCGAACAGTTGACATCTATTTTTTAAAATTACAACGACTGCTTGAGCATGTCTGCATTGTTTATTCAGTTCCATTTCGAAATTTCCATGATCAAGCGTGGGGTTTATACAACCTACAACAACCGTTCTGTTGTTCGCGAAAGCTTAGACAGATGAAGCAATTAAATTAAGCTGAATTGTTTCATACCATTTAACCTTAAAGGGGGATGAACGCGGCTAGTTATTAATTAAATTCGAAATAATAACTATCTTACCACATGTAGTGACCTTGTGAGGTTTACCCGAGATTCAAGAAAAACAATACCTTTCACCACCTGACGCACTCGTATCAAACACCACCCACGCGCTCCTATGTTAATAAAGGTGCACATGAAACGTGAAATTGAATAAATATCAAAATGCGTGTTATATATATATATATATATATATATATATATATGTCTTAAGATTATTTTTCGTGCGGGGGAAGGGGAGAAATGTATCTCTGTCGATACCTATTATCATGTAATACACGATAAAATTCTCCTATGCTCAGTTTAAACAAAGCTATTAGTTTGGAAAAGCAAAAGTTTGCTAAAGCAGGTACTGGAAAGATGGCATATTGTCTATATTACATGAATACAGAACAGATTTTGCGTTTAGGACAGTTATCAATACACCAGTTTCTTCCTTCGGAGATGGAGAAACATCATGAAAATACATCAGATTTTGAACGCATTTCTTTTTGTTGACTTAAGTCCTTTCAAAGACTGTAGAGATCCTTCCAAAGGTTATCAATAACCATTCTATCATCATCAAATAAAACACGCGAGAACGGTTAGCGATATGATGGCTCTATCGCTCTACTTCCGTTCTCTTACAACGTGTACAACTGCTCGAAAACTGTTACGTGTTTACAAAAATATAGCTTCGTTTTCAATGTTTTATAATGTTTGTTACTACAAGGACAACTGTTCAAACAAGTAGTCATGTCTCTTCTTTATTTTCTATTTTTACCTGATCGTTATATGTTTTAGGTTAACTGATATATACCTAACTTTTTTTCTGTCCTTTGCCGTGAAGAAGCCACATTTTTTTTTCTGTGTTAAATTTTTGTGCACATGAAGGATCCGTCCCAAAGGAGGTGTTTTAGGGTATTGGTGATAGGAGGTATAATGTGAATTACAGCAACACACAAAGACATATCAAAGTGTTATTCGACTAAGTGTGTAAAGAGCCTGGTGCCTCTGGTGGTGCCGGTGGTTGTCCATTCTAATGTATGGATTGGCCTGTTTTCCCCACATAACAAGTATCTTATACTGTGCAAGTTGAAACGTAACTTACATTAAAAGTGTGGAAAATACCTTTAGGATTTAAGGTGTATTGACAGCAATTGTGTGAGAATGGAGAAGCTCACACATCTTGGTCTCTTGCATATGTGGCCACCGGTTAGGGGAGCAGGGAAAAAGACTTGAACGGATTAAGAGTTTCTAAGGTTGAAAGGGACAGAGTGCTGGAATACTGGGCTGGAAATGCTGACCTGGTGTCTGAGATTGGAGAATGTGAATGTGGTAATGCAGGATTTGTTTGATCTTGGTTTAGGATGCAACTGGATAATTAGGGAGGTGGATTTAGTGCTGGCAGTGTGAGTGGCTTGAATGTGAGAGGCTGCTAGTTGGATCTGCTTGGATACAAGGTTATGTAGGTACCTCAGTTGTTTAGAGTTACCTAGAGGTTCTGATTGAAAGTTTCGGTTGCAGAGCTGGAATTCAGGCGTTGTCCTCTGAGGACAAGGGAGAACAGAATATCTTTTCTGGTGCTGCAACTAATTTGGAAACTCGAATAATATAAGTATTCCACATGGTTCTTTGGTTGATTATGCGAACGGAAGTAGTGAGGGTGTTGTATTCTAGAGTTATGTCCACGTCAAGGAATGTGGGTTTTTGTTTCAAATGGGCTAAATGAACTGAACAATACAGAACCAGTTCAGCTGTTCTACGAACGTGTTGAGGCTTGCTTCACCATGTGACCATAAAGTGAAAATGTATCTATGAACCCGAGCCGAAGTAGAGGAATTGAGATCTAGTTGGCATAGGAAGAGATCATTCTCATACCTATGGCTTTGTCTCGGATTTGAAGGTAGAGTTTGTTGTCTAAAGAGATGTTATTACATGTGAGAACTAGGTTGGCCAGATCTAGAAGGAAAGTTGTGGTTGGGATATGAGGTTTAGGTTTCTGATTGAGAAAGAATTGCATAGTTCGTGGATAGGAGGAATGTTGATGTACAAGAAAGTAGCATCTATAGTAACAAGCAATATGTTGGATGGGAGGCTGTAATTTCAGGATCATTTCTAGGAACTGATGTGTAGAAAGGCAGCGCTTGAACATGTTACTGTAAGCCAAAGTCGGATGTTCTTCCTGTACGTGGACAATCATTCAAGTCAAAGCGGATTTTTGAAATAAGAAAATCATTTCCTTACCGTACACGGTACACATGTTTTTAGCCGCCTTCGCTGCCTTTGTTCCTTGGCCAAACTTAAAAGAATGTGTCGAAAATATTAGTTTAATTCGAACTGACTCTCCATTTCACTAGCACGCTCACTCACTATCACAAACGAACTACTAACACCGCACTATTACTTGGCCAAAAACAAACGCTACGAAAAAACGCATCAATCCAATGGTAGTAGTAGTATACTACTACTACTACTGCTACCAATAATAATAATAATAAGGAAGAAAAATCGCACCTATAAAGGAAGAATAAGAACTGGTGTACAGGGAAGTTACAAGAGTTTAAGTTGGTTTCGTAAGTGGAGAGGATAGGGATATTCGTGTGTTCCATCCCTTCCTAACTGTGGCAGGTAAATCAAAATTGAGAGTTTCCAGGATATTTAAACGGAAGGTTTCGTCGAAAGCACAGCCGTGACGTGAAGTGCGTTGTGGTATGGGAAGATGAGGTAGTTAACAGTTGGTGGAGTAACGATGGTTGTTGATGCGAATAGTTAGGAAGTGTCTGGTTTTCCAATGTAGAAAGCGGGACAACGGTTACAGTGGAGAAGGTAAATAAGGATGGAACTGCTGAAGTGTCGTAACGAGTGCGTCCTATGAGGGTTGGGATGTTGCTCAGAGGTCAGACTTGAATCAAGATTAGAACATCTTCTGCAGTGGCTCTTCTTGAACCTACTAGGTTTGTATATCTCCAACTTTAGTCAAGATTGTGTTTAGATTCGAGGTTCTACGATAGACTATTTTGAAGCATAGGAGGAAACTCTTTCAGTCTGAGGTGACGTAGTCAGGATAGCATGCACTAGTTAGAGGAGTTTTCGTTAAACCCGAAGGCTGGGATGGTAATGATTGAAAATCTTAGAAAAGGTCGATTAAGGTTTCGGGGATTCTTGCCACAATCCAATTGTTCACAAATAAGGTAAATGGAAGTACCCGCGGTCACCGTATTTAGGGGGTGGGTCCGGACCACCCTAAAACTCAGAGCTTTATTGAAAAATAGTATAAATTTAGGCGTATTTAATATACATTTCATTCCCAGAGATACTTTGGACCTCCCGGAAGCCCTTGTACCCCTCCCAAAACTAAATTCTGGATACGTGCTTGCTACGGTCAACGGTAGTTGAGGAGAGGGTATTGAAATAATTTTGAAGTAGATCGCCCGAGACGCAGATGCAGACAGATACCCAGACAGCACAATTGTATGGGAGAGAGCGTTTGGTGTGATGTGCATGGGAGTTAGTGCATGCTATTGGTAAGTTTGATGTGAACGCCAGTCTCAAGTTCATTTTTCTTGAGCCAGAGACAACCCCATCTACGAAAGTTCTGTGTTTCTGAAGAAAGACTATGCGAATTTTATGTGAAAGGTGCAGTTGAGGTGCTTGAGGAATATTTAAGATGATGTCATCGATATAACGGAGCCAGATCAAACGATTGAAAAGCGTGGAATTCAGATGTTGTTCTCCAGATGTCCCATGAAAAGTTTATTGTAGAAAGGGTGATATTAGTACCATGGTATCTGCTTGATTTGCAGATAATTTTGGTATTAAAAGGAGAAGGTGCTCATGATAAAGTCAAACTGTGCTGGCTGGAAGCAGAAATGGTATTCTAGTTTTATGAGGATTGGGGCGTGTATCGAAATGAAGGGCAATGAGACCATAGGCGTGGGGATGTCACGTCAATTGGTGCCTAACGGAAGCAGATCCGAGACACAAATATATTGTTGGAGAGGAAATGTTTAAAATCTTTGATATAGGAAGAAACTTCTTTCCGTAGAAGAGTCAATACTGCAAATATTGGGTCTTCCAGGGTAGCCTGGTTTATGGATTTTGGGGCGAAGTTTATCTTTCCTCACGCGTTTAAGATATAAAGAAAGGAAAAAATTCAAACGCATTTTGTGAACGAACTAGAAAAGTTTCAACGTAAATATGCTTATCCAGTCACTGTAGTCTTCTCACTTAGTGTTGAATCCAGAGAATTTAGGAGGTGTGTGGGGTGGAGTAGGGGTAGGAGTTGCGCTAAACAGGAACTTTACTTCAAGAACAATATTTTATCTTTCGCTATGGCTCATAACAAATTGCCAGGAGAATTTTGATGCTCCAATGAGGATTTCTCTCGTCCCGCCCCATGGATTCATTATTAGTACCGTCAGATGTAATTATTATACACGTATCTCGGATTGAGCCTATGTCGAAGCCAAGTACTCTCCTTTGGTGCTAGGGGTCGTCGGATTGATCCCTGCTCATGCCATGTGGGCTTTGTGGTGGACAAACACTGTGCGTGGGTTTTCTCGGGGTGCTCTCGTTTCGTCCCACTTTCTTCATTCCACTAATTCATCCCATCATCATTCATACGGCCTGAGCCATAGTTGCCTAAAGACCTTAAAATGAATTTAAAAAATCCCTTTCGGTAGGCCTACAGGTTGAGGTAGATCTCGAAGTTTTTTTTATTTTCAAAAATTCAAATCTCGCCT
>JAGDQP010030926.1:8810-19349 GCA_022664845.1 Lepisma saccharinum | reverse complement strand
ATGATATAATGATATATGATGATATATATTATGATATAATGATATATAAATATTATGATATAAATATAATGATATAAATATTAAATATCATTGTTTCACACACTAATAATACTGAAAGTGAACATGAGTAGCAGACAAGCGCGTGAACAATCTATGTTCCGCAATGACAAATGAACTGACATGCACACAATCAGTCTCTATCACATGTGACTGTGGGCGGTACGGTTACATCCCTACCGTAAAAGAATCGACTCCATGCTCTTTATTTTATTACGTGTAATTTATCCTCATTCGCTATGCAATCCCGAGAAGCAGTAGGGTCTGGTGGGTTGCGGAACAGTCAGGTGTTAGGAGTAATTGGCCAACAACTCCAATAGGCGAATAGAAGGGACCCGAGTCCAAAACTTCGGGACCCCATTTCTGGGGCCCGGACCCGATATCTGACATCACCGCTGTGCTCAGGGGACCTAGATCTTTCCAACGCCACCACCCGCGTCCGCCAGCTCCATGTCTAAAACAGTTTCTCTACCGTAGGAGAATCGGCTCCATGCTTTTTCTTTTTGTCTTTCAACTACTTTGGTAACAAAAACAACACTGAAGGATAATTTTGACTACAAATCCTTTAAAAAATGGCTTAATAATATTCTGAAAATTAATATATTAATAATTTTGACTTAATAGTTGTCAATACATTTTTAAGTACTATTTGTTTTAATATTACCAGTAACTGTAGCAGTTCTGATTTTTGTCAGTTATGGTCGGGGAGCGTGTACTGGGCATTACTCATTAATTTTCAAGAAGTTGCCAAACTATGACTATACAAGTACCAAAATGGTTAAATAAACGTAAACAAACTAATATATAGTCTACTTAAAATTTCAATACTAAAGGATGGATCGGGGTGCGCGAATGAACCATAACCCATTAATTTTCAAAAATGACCAAACGAAGTTTTAACAAAATCCCGAAAACAGCTAAACAGACGAAGTATGCTTAAATTTTCAAAACTGAGGAGTAAGTTGGTGAGGCACAGCCCGTTTATTTTTTCCAAAAGTGGCCAAACTAGACCTAAATAAACGCCGAAAATGACTAAACAAACGGTATACAAACATGCAGTCTGCTTAAATCTCTAAGATTCAAGATGCGTTGTATCAGGTTCACAGACGTGTTGAATGAACTTAGACTGTCAAGAAATGATTTTTAAGAATAGTTTAATCTCTCCGGGATTCTTTACTCGCGATTTACAGTTCTGCGCATGCGCATTGTACTATGTCAAGTATTGTTATGGACTACAGACAGTAGTCTCTCTGATGCTCTTGTCAAATTAATATAGTGATGCTGTGCTTAGTATGACAATGAAAATCTTACGTTTATTAAAAATAAAACCATCTTTGGAAACAGGAAAAGAAAGGGAGGATTGAAGCGAACTGATTTGATTGTGTATGAATTACCAACGTTGTTTCGAGTAAATGACGCAAACACGTTTGGCCGTAAACCCCAGCTTTGTGAATGCGGTGGCTCATTGTTTAGAGCGCTAACCTCTGGCGCTTGGGGTCGTCAGTTCAAACTCTTCTCGTGCCGTGTGGACTTTGTGGTGGACAAACACCGTGTGCGTGGGTTTTCTCGGGATTCTTCCGTTTCCTCCCACTTTCTTTGTTCCACAAATTATCTCATCATCATCCATCCGGCTTTTCAAATAAGATAAATGAGTTTAGAAAAGGTTTAAAATGTATTTAATAACTTTAAAATATTCGGAAAGAACCCAATTGTGCAAATATATGGAGTTAAATTACCTCAAGTCTTCAATCTGAAGCAGAATTACCTTAAGTACACGAAATTAACGAAAGGAGTTGGTTATGAAACGAAACAACCTAATCTCCAGAGAAACGTGGATTTAAGGTATTTTTGCTAATAAATTGACAGTTAGGGTTTTTTGGCTTCGTATTAACAATAATTTCGGAGTTAATGCAAAGTAAAGTTACGTCGAAGAACCCACATGATCAACACGGTAGTCTTAGATTTATTTTCATTGGGTTAAAAAAAAGGGGTAATAAAAAGGATGTTTTGTCGAAATCTCAAATTTCACGAAAAGTGGAGTTTAATATGACATAGTACGGCAGTATATATGATAAAACGCTGATAATAGTGATCCAACGTCAAGAAGGCTGGTTAGGTAGAGTCAGGTTAGTTTACTTTAAATAAAATGTTAATAAATAAGCTATAACTTCATTGTTCATCATTTGGGCAGTAAACTACTAGCATGAAGGTGTCAAGAAAATGACAACTCAACACAGGATTGGTAGGTAATTCATGGACATTTGAATGGCTCCACTACGATAGTCCTGGAGACTCTACTACGGTCGTCCTACGATTTTCTTCACGGTGAAAATTAGCACCAAATGTAAGGAGAAACGTCGTATGTATAAACATGAAAAGTAAATCGTACTGAAAATTGACCATACATAGAACTACTGTATTTTTTACTCTATCAGTTGGAAACTAGAGGCTTGCCAGTCAGGAAAACTGAGGCTATCTACTAAACTATTAAAGGGCTTCTCCAATAGGCTCTACTCACTTGATCTCAGTTCCTAATTTATTTATTGATTTAAACATCTTCTTTCCCCTGTTTTTTTCGTATACATTCCGTGGACTAATTAAAACATGTCTTCAATTTTTCTTGAGCTGCATGATAGTTCACGGGATAGGGGAGTATCAGGGTTCACAATGAAGTTATTTTCATCCTTTTTTCCTCTTTCCGGGATATGCCAAGAGAGAGAGGATGGGAACAGAAAGAAACTGAAATGGTGGCAGTTAAGAGATTACATCTAATTGCAGTTATTCGGCTGAGCCATAAAGAAAAATTGCTTTTGCTGGAGATGAGAGAGAGAGAGAGGTCTATTCAAGGGAGAAACTAGAACACTAGACCATAGAAATGAGAAGACAATAAAAAAAGAAGGAAGAGGAAAGAAAAGAGAAAAGAAAGAAAGAGCATAAATACGAAACGTTGATAAAGTGAGCTGTTTTGTCTTCTTGATTGACTCTGAGAAGTTAACTCCACCTTCGAAGTTGGAAGTAAAGAGCAACAATTCTGAACTTGTTTCTCCTCCCAGTACAAAATGAACAGAACATTTCGTTCTTTTTTTGTGTATAGGATGTTTAGAAAATGAAGGTCATAAATTTCAGCATGAATTCCTCAGTGTAAAAGAAAAAAGTTAATTAGAAAAAATCTGAAAACATGTTTAATTTCGTAACTATAGAGGATAAAGAATGGGGCAGCAACTTTTATTTACTTATTTTAAATTATTTGTCCTTATTTAACAGGACTTAATGTTTTTGTTACAGTCAGTCATGGTAATTATCTGCTACATACCAGTGTCCGATCAAGAGAGGGGACGTGCCTCGCCCCACTAAGGAAAAATACGTTATTTTTATAGCGTTATTTCAACAATTTATCTCAGAGAATGCTTCTATATTGTTCCAGGGCAAATTTCTATATGAGGGGAAATATAAAGTTAAACCTTAAAAAATCACTTAGAGGGAAAATATCGAAAATATCGCTGGCCCATTTGCAAAGCTATGCAAGTGACACTGAGAATTTAAAAATAAAAGTTCCAGTTCATCATTTATTCATAACTCGAAATATTCATATTTTGTTCGAAGATATTACAATGCCTTTGTAGATAATATAAAAAATTTGTGTCACGTATATTCCGTGTTATAAATAAGAAATGAACTCGAACTATTTATAACTAGTTTTCAACGTCATTTGTTTAGCTTTCCTTCTAAGGTACCCCATTTAAACCAGAGAAATTTCGTGGTTAAGAAGAAAATACGAAGGGTAAAATAAAGCATTGCCTACTAGGATTGACATCGTCCTACACTTTTGACGTGATGTTTAAGTGTTTAAAATTGTAACACATTATTTTTACTTTCCATTTGAATAATACTATATACCTCGTGTTCCTAATATCTTCGAGCTACCCCACGTTGCTTCCCTAAACTCTCCTTGTCTCTCCTTTCCACACCAAATCCACATCATTGTATTTTCACCAGTTTTTCTCAGGCACCATATTTCCCGAACCTACCTTACTGAAAGTTATCTTAAAGTGCTCGTTGATTACCTTAATAAATTCCTACAACGTGACAATGTTTTACTGCATTCGTTCCGTGCCGTCTACGGTACCAACATTACACTAAGAGTCAGTCTTATTTTGTCCAATGTCAGTACTCAAAATAAGAGTTGGCCTCAACTTAGCGCTGACTAGAAGTTTAGCGGTCGATTGTAGAACTGCCCCTAAATGCTATATATTTATCTCTATCAGTACTTGTAACTATATAATTTGATTTCACGTCGCGTATATTCTCGTTGTTCTCTTTATGTTGCAAAGGATATACTTTTCTCACTAATTCTTGATATATTTTCACGTATGTAACAAAACTAATATTTGCTGTAACTTTATCTCATCCAACTATCCAAGTTGTTAGTAAACAACAGGAAAGAACAATATAGAGAGTCAGAAGTGCGTTGTTCAATCTTTCATGAATTACGCTATGTTTCAATCACTTTTCGATTTGTCAATTAGGGATCGGAATCCACTTTGATTGCAAATATTTCCCGTTTGTGTAAAACTGAGCGATCAAGATGGTGGCAGCAAGCACTTGATCAGCATTGTTTGTGTGGTTACAACATGAAACCATATTTTTTTTCTTTCTGCGCATGTGCACAAATCATATTGCAACTGAAAACTGAGAATTTCCATTAATGTAAAAAAAAAAAAAATCCCGGTGTTTTTACAGTACTATGTCTATAACTGCAAATAACTACTGGAAGTTCTCTGGAACATTACGGTATATATCAAGTAACTCTCTCAAGATTTTGATTTTGCATCTCTATATCTCACTAGAACGGGACAAACACGGGAATGTCTTCTACAAGGGGCGAAAGATTATAACAAAAATTGTATATGCATTGAAAAGTAATGTAAAGACAAACAAACAAACAAAATAATAATAAATCTTTTTAAAGATGCTTTTCTTAAACAATTCGTACTGAAAAGTAAAAAAAAAAAAAATGCATGACTAAACAGAAGAGCATGGGGCACCCTCTCATGTACAGTCACTTTATAAATTCTTGAATTGGCGCTTGCCATGCTTAGTATCATAGCTCATTATTTTCTGCGAAATTGATACTGCTTTCCCCACTTTTCACTCTAAATTTATTCTAGCTCGTTCCTTCTATCACTTCAGTTCATCTGGAATGGTATAAGACCCTCGGGGATCTAAATGATTAGCATGCTCACATTTTGTACGCATGATCACAGATTCAAGTCAGATTCAAGGAGACCATTGAAATTAGTGTTTAGGAGCGGAGTTTATAAAAAAAAAACACAATAGGTTCGGTCCTTAGAAGCTCGCCAGTTCGCTTAGGGCGTTAGTTACAATTCAATTCAATGAAATCTCAGATACATAATTAATACCAGCTATTCAGTGGATTTGGCTGAACTAGCATTCTGTTTCTTTATCGATCAAAATAATCGAATATTGGGTTTAGAATTCGAGATGAGAAGTTGTGGCGAAGGCATTTAAATATCTATTTTAAAACAACTGACTCGTGATTTTTTTAAATCATACGTTGTTTATCGATTCCACGTTCTGTAACTATTATTCATCATATAATTCGTAATTACGTTATATTTTCACTCCATGTTCCTCTCAGCTTCTATTAAGTTCTTTCAACATTTTGTTAAGTGATGTCTCATGCCCTGGAAGAATAACCGCATCATCTGAAAATCTAATGCATTTGAGTTCACTTCCCTCAACTGTAATTCCTCCTCTACTTTGGATAAATCTTTTCACAAGCTCTTCAGGAATTTTGAATTTATTTTCAGGCTTTTTGGCATCGCAGGCTCAGACTGGGATAGGGTGAGGGAGAGAATGTTGGAAGGTAGATAACCAGGTCTTATTTTGTAGGTACCATCTCAGCATTTTCCTAGCACGTATGAGAAAAAATCTGGTAAAACCTTAGTCAAGATGGCCGGCAGCTGGAATCTATCCCAAGACCCTACAAAATCCTAAGCCAGCTCTCTACCACGATCCACGCCTGATCGGTAAGTTCTTCTGCGAACTTTGCGCTCTCTAGCGTGGTACAAACAGACAGACAAACGAGCACATGTACATCGAGTCGTGCCAGGAAGCCGCACTGACGTTCGACTAATCGACGTACGATGTTGATCTAACCTTAAGTGTTCGCTGAAGTGTTTACCTTTTTGTTGAATGACGAAAGTGGTGCTTATCAATGATATTTGTGTCAAGTAGGAAAACGTAACACCATGAGATAAGAATATACTTGTAGTTGCTTACCTTTCGAATTCATCTTTCAAGCCATCTATGCATTGGCAGACTTTCACATTGGCGAACACTTAAGGTTAGATCAACATATATGTTCCTGTCATTAGTCGAACGTCAGTGAGGCTTCCTGGTACGACTCGATGTACACTTGCTCGTTTGTATGTCTGTTTGTACCACGCTAGAGGCCGCAATGTTCGGTCTGTGAACGTTCAAGTTTGAGCGTAGAAGCACGAAACACTCTACATTCGCTGTATTGATTACTACTTTTAGATCATCCATACGTTGGCAGACTTTCACTATTGTCACACTAGCCGTTTCCTACCTATAGCGTATTTGAAAGTAATATTTCGGGAGGGGTTTTACTCCCTTACAATGTTTTTCCGCATAAACAAACCAACCACATGTCGATTTATTTTCTGTCTACTGTTGCTGTGCCAAATTTGAAGCAAATCGGATTGGACACTTGGGAAACACGTATTGCCTTCTTTTCCATCTACAATATCCATGCACAATTTCATTCACTTCGGTCCACTTCTTCCTGCGATAATATTTACCTTTTTTTTCGGAGGGGGGCCTTGCCCCCCCCACACTGTTTTTCCGCACAAACTAAACAACACGTGTTCGCTTCTGTTGTGTGTATTGTCCCTACACACAGTTTGGTTGTAATTCTCCATGTCCTTTCGGCACTGTTGACGTACACTTATTAGCACTTTTGATATTTCGTGATCAAATGTTTGAAGGGGTCTTTGCCTCACCCACCCGTTGTTTCCAGGAAAATACGAAACACGTATTCCCTTATTTTATGTCTAGTATATCTGTGCACAATTTCATTCACTTCGGTCCACTTCTTTCTGCGCTCGTGGCGTTGCATTTCACATTTTTGGGAGGGGGACCCTTTGCCCCCACATTGTTTTTTCGCACAAGATCAAAAACACGTATTCGTTTATTTTTTGCCTATTGTCCCTACACACATTTTCGTTGTAATTCTCCATGTCCTTTCAGCACTGTTGACGTTTCGTGATCAAATATTTGGAGGGGTCTGTACCCGACCCACCCGTTGTTTCCAGGAAAATACGAAACACGTATTCCCTTATTTTATGTCTAGTATACCTGTGCACAATTTCATTCACTTCGGTCCACTTGTTCTCGCCTTTCGGGCGGCCACTTTCACAATTTTTGGTGGGAGCCTTTACCCCCTAAAACCGTTTTTCCACAGAAACAAAAAAAACACGTATTCGTTTATTTCATGTGTAGTATCTACCTGCCAAATTTTATCAAAATCGGAGATTTACGTACATTTGGGTAGTGTTTCTTGTCAGAAAAAAAAAATATGATCTTTCATTTTGTACCCTTGCAAAATTCCTGTACGGCCACCGTTTGTGAGATAAATAAAAAAAAAAAGCTTTTTGGCGCCATTTTTTAAAAATGGCGGCCGGTTCCGGAAAAATCTGAGATGGCCCTATATCTTAAAATCTTTAGAATAATGTGCTTTATCCGTGCTGTAAATCTTATGCTTCTAACACTAAGGGCACAATTCTTTCACATATCTGCTGTACTAGAGTTGGCTAGTTGCAAGAAATCGAAAAGCGGTCATTTGTTAAATATTCCTTTTCATGTAAACAATGCCATATTAATCTACTTTTGTTTAGCATAAAAGAAGAGTTCGAATCAATGGAAAATTAAGGTTTCATTAAAAAATAAGAACAATCGCACTTATTAGAAAATTATTTACTTTTGGACAAAATAACACCTCTTGTTTAAATATTTTAAAAATAGGATTTAAATATATGACATAATAACACTACTCTACAACTCTTCAATATACGCAACGACAAACACACTCTTGCCTAATACGCGAATATGAAGTAGTTTGGGAGAAATGTAATAAAGAAAATAAGAAAAGAAGAGGAAGAGGACATCAGTAATGGAGAGAGGAGAGGAAAGTGAGGAGTAAATTCATACAACATATGAAAGAGGGAGTCAGTTCTTAGATGATGTGATATACGAAATTGTTATAACAGGATGAGGAAAAAGAGATTATTGATAAGGATACTTGCAGATGTAGAGAGAGAAAGACAGAGCAAATACAACTGAATGTGCAATAAGACTGAATGTGTACTCCAATCGAAGTGCGAGAAGAGGAGGATGTCACTATACAACATACACGAACAGAGAAAGAGAGAGAAATAGATCCATTTGTGAACATGGAGAGAGAGAGAGAGAGAAACGTCAGAGTATCTGCTGCTGTTCTTTGAATCGTCTTCTGTCATCCTTAACAATTCCATGACAAATAGCTCACAGAACTCCGAGGGTCATAAAAGTTGTTGGATGTGTGGAGGGGGAACAAGAGTAACGATTTTTGTGTTGTTGAGAGTTACAGTAACAGAACTGTATGAGAATGTATGTGTGTGGGTTTGGGGATGTGTTGGGGGAAAGTTCCCGTATGTATGTGTGTGTGTTAGGAATGGGTACATCCCGATAGGGTGCTGAGAAGAGAGTGAGTGAGATGCTTTTCTTGCTAGCAACTTATTCCGATCAACATCATCATCATGTTGCTTCCTGTTCCTTCTCTGAACTTACCCTAACTCTTAGAGAGAGAGAGAGAGAGAGAGAGGGAGAGAAAGAAAGAAAGTTCTCCCCGGCTACTTATGTAGTTTCACTCTGATACACACCAACAAATTTGGCCATCATCAGAGACATCTACACATGATACTGAAAGCACTGCTTGGATATAGTAATGAAAACAGGACATTAACTCATATCCATGGAACATCCCCTCACTGGAATGTCATCCCTCTGTTCTGATGGATTGGAAAATTTGCCCGTCACCAAACTACAACAGAATAAAATGCATAGCGATAGAGATTCACTCACCCACCCCCTGGTCGGTCGGTCGGTCGTATATGTTTTCCTCTTCATTCACCAAATCGAGTCAAACCCTCGGAGAGATCTTCCTTGGTCTTCTTCTTCCTCTTTTATATGTTCCCTCTTTCGTCATCTCTTTTATCTAATCGTCGTCTTCGTCGCTAGTTTCTTCTTCCCTCGTAAAAATCTTTTTGGACACAAAAGTGAGTCACAAGAGAATAGTAGTCAATTCTGTCATAAACATTTTCTGTATTTTGTTTCGTCGCTTGTCATCAGGAAGATTTGATTGCAGAAACTTTTTCTTCTCTCTTAGATTTATTTTTAATACCATTCTTTTTTTCTTTATTTCATGTCTTGGAAGCCTTTAAAAATATGAAAGAAAGCTTTTAAGGAAAAATTACTCATTTCAATGCTGTAATAAGTAATTGAAATTCAAAGTTTATATTGTTTAAAACACATCACTAAAAATATCCCGTTTCATTCTTTGCGAGCTTCAGATATTTGAAACAAAGAATAATATACATTTATAAATCGCTTTCGTCTATAACGTTAAAAAAAAAACTATTTTCAACAAACCATGCAATTATTACAAACTACAATTTGAGTGTGCGTCATGCGCTGGAGTCATATTTTTACACTTAATAACTTGCTATCATAAGCACCCATGTTTTTCTTTTCACAGTTTTTATCTTGTGTGTAAAAGAAAATCGCATTATTTATTCAATGCACATTGTCTTATTGACAATAAACTTCTGTATGTAATGGGTTGTCAGCAGTCGGCGCCTGTAATATCTACACGCTAAATTCGGAAGAGCCAAACTCCTCTCAGGGGTGTAGCCACGGGGGGCACAGGGGAGCCGTACCCCACAAATTGTCTTTGCCCCCCCCCTAATAAAAATTGGGACAATACACTAGATATACCATGCTTCACGCACTTCGTACACAATACCTGTGGGTAAATCCATGTGAAATCGTTCAGCTTGGCTGCTCAACCCCTTTAAAAAAATTAAATATTCATATCCCTTATAAAGAATAGTTCAAAATTAATATTATTTTATTTTTATACCAATCTATTTTAATTAATGGCAGCCATTTTTGTATTTGCGGCGCATGCCAAAATTTCTGTTAGCAGACGTTTACACAAAATGTAGTATATGCCGACTCGTTTATCATAGAGCATTCAAACAAGAACCATTCTTTCCTTTAAAATCCGCTTGAAAATTTTAGTCCTCCCCATGAAAAAAACTAGAACGTAATCGAACTGGTCAAAATGGTATCCAATTGTGATTGTTAAAATAGAAACAATTCCGGTTTTCGAGGCGCTTT
>JAGDQP010030925.1:5418-22259 GCA_022664845.1 Lepisma saccharinum | reverse complement strand
TCATAAAGGTTTCAGGAGCAATGTGACAGACAGACATATATGGGAAAAGCATTTGCCTGGGAGAGAGAGGAATAGTCATAAGCGGCCGTACTGCATTTAAATGTTTAAATTTCCTAAAGTACTTGTAATATGATAGCAGAATAATTAATTACGAACAAACTTTATTTCAGTACATATTTAAATCACGGGACAGGGAAAAATTGGGTGACCATTTAGCTTTAAGTAAACAAAAACTCTATTACTTAATAAAATCACTTTAGCAAACACAAGAGTCATCGAGTTTTTCAGCGTTAGTGTGAACGTTGAGCATTTTGAGCAACCAAGAGTAAATAAATTTGCAGTGTTGGGTTAGGTACTTGTTTTTTTGTACTTAGGTACTGGTACTAGGTACAAGTTGGGCAATGTACCTAGATACTGATAAGTGTACCTAAGGTACTTTTTAGGTACTGGACCGAGTTGTTGCTAAACAAGTCTCGAAATGATATCAAGAACTAAGAGGATGCTGATTGACTAGAATATCACTCCTATATCGTTACCTGTAATAATAATAATAATAATAATACATTTATTATTGAGCAGGATAGGTTCATTTAAAGTGTGGTGTGTTATCTAATTCTTGTTAAAAAATATGGGTATTTTCATGCAGCATACTGTATGTTAATAATAGATACAGGAATGAAAACAAAGGAAGAGTCAGAAAAAGCTGCAATTTGAATACAAAATTGATAAATCACTAATAAAAATGTCTTTCTTCCGCGTAAGTAAATCTTTCACCCTGCTTTTAATTTACATGTATGTGTTTCGACATGACACTCGGAACTGAGCATGAGTGGCGTCCATTTGTTTCTTGATACACGGTGGAACGTAACGTACCGACACATTTCGTGGGATGATAGTACATAAAATAATAAGGAGAAAATCTTAGCCATCTGCGTGGAAGTTGTGCTGAATTTTGGAGCCACAGGCAAATGAACTGTAGAGGTTCAAATATCCAATAGAACTAACGGTACAGCTGATAAGTCGCAGTAATAACTCCACGCCAGTTCTTTACTTTCCACACTTCCGAAAAATCCATAATGTCCAAGATCGATAATGTCCTGTGCAGTTACACAGTTTTATAACACAGCTTCTTCATTGTTCCAATAATAGTAAAGGAAGTAGTGAAGCAACATGCCTGAATCATGTTTTGTTGGACGAAATCCTAGCAGTTTGTAATAGCACAAATGGTTCCAACGTTCAACTACACGATCGGGTTCGTCATAGCGTTGAATTTTCTGGGCATCAAGCAAAACACCAATTAGATTTTCCATAGCTTAAAATTGACTGTTCGCTAACAAAGACAGACAGGAAAATCGTACTGTTTATACACACAAAGTTGAATTCCGCAGGAAGGAACACTAGGAGGTTCTAATTCAATGAAAGAATAGCAAAACACTGGAGATTCTCACAAACATAAAGGAGATCTTTGCACTTCAACACTCAACTACAAACAGAATTATTAAATCAACGAGTGCTGGATATATCATACGAGCGCGGACGAAAACGAAAACTATCATACAAGTGTACAAAGAGATACAGAGGTAAAGCAAGACGGAAAATGAAACATGTGCAGAACAGGTGCGCAGTAACTTCATCTTTAATTAACTACTCTTTCGTCATCCAAACAATACCATTACACAGACAATATCTCATCTTTAATAATACTTGTACGGGAAAAACCAACGCATCTCGGCAAGTCCCTATACATTTCCCATCAAGCTTCCATGTTTCAGCCCCCTCAACACAAATTCATTATACTTACCTCAAGTAGTGATAATAGAACAAATCGCCTTTAGATTTGTTTTACTGTAAAGTTATGCATCTTATCATCACACCATAAAGGGTGTCTGTTTTCTTCGCCCCTACAAGGTTAGGCATACCAGCAATATACCGCAAGGGGTGCCTGTTTTTCCAGGGTATACATTTCTTTGTCAACGTGTATACAAAATCGGGGGATTTGTCCTATTATCACTATCTGAGGTAATTGTAATGAGTTTGTGTTGAATTTGATTTTACTGGGGGTTGAAACATGGAAGCTTGACCGAGGATGTGTAGGGACTTGCCGAGATGCGTTAGTTGGTTTTTCACGTTCAAGTTTAAAAGATGAGACATTGTCTGTGTAATAGTATTGTTTGGATGACGAAAGGGTTGTTAATTAAAGATGGTTTTCATTTCCCGTCTTGCTTTACCTTTGCCTCTCTTTGTACCCTTGTATGATAGTTTTCGTTCGCGTCCGCTTTCGTTGATTTAATGCTTCTGTTTGCAATTGAGTGTTGAAGTGCAAAGATCTGATGCATCTTTGTGAGAATCTTCAGTGTTGTTACTGTTGCCTTTCATTGTATTCGAACCTCCTAGTGTTCCTTCCTGCGGAATTCAACTTTGTGTGTATAAACAGTACGATTGTCCCATCTGTCTAGTGTTTTTGATAACGGACAGTTAATTTTAAGACACAGAAAATCCAATTGATGTTTTGCTTGCTGCCCAGGAAATGCAAGGCTATGACGAACATAATGGTGTAGTTGAATGTTGGAACCATTTGTGCTATTACAAACTGTTAGGGTTTCGTCCAACAAAACATGATTCAGGCATGTTGCTTCACTACTTCCTTTACTATTATTGGAACAATGAAGAAGCTGTGTTATAAAACTGTGTAACTGCCCAGGACATTATCGATCTTGGACATTATGGATTTTTCGAAAATGTTGAATGTAAAGAACTGGCAGTTATCAAGCAAATCCAATTTTTCATTCATATAGAGCTGAATGTATTTATAAAGTTTGAATAGTATATGCGTTGTGTATACTGAGTATAGAGCGACTCGTTTATTTATAATTTAACATAATTTCTTACAATTTTTACAGTTTATGCTGTTTCATATGATTAATTGAATTGTCTGCCTTCAAATGTAATGCTTATTCGCTTCTTTTATGAACTAAGGTACAAATTATAGCAATATATGCTTGATATATTGAGTTTAATTAATCTAAAATCAATTATACCTCAAGGTGTACAAAATGCACTGAATGGACATATTTGTATTCTTAAGATTGGAAAAACCCACTGTAAATGCGGTACGGATATAAATTCTTAATCAATACACTTCATAATAAATCAATATTATAGTACAAAAGTAATTATGTTCCTTATACATATCAGGAAATCATATGATATGTTCTTATTAAATTTTACTACATATATTTAAGATATTACTGTATACCGTAAAGATGTGCCCCATTATTTTGTGGAAACATACTTTATTTTTCGGGGCAGTTTGTAGGATTATTATAAAAAATCGATCCTTTATTTTGGGGTTTTACTCAATTTTTTCGGGCAATTTGTAGTACTATGACTGAATTATTATAAAAGAAATAAATAGATACTGACGCGCGTATAATATCGCAGGCATGATTCTTTATAAATGGATGAGGTTAAACAAAGAAAAGGACCTTCCAGTTTTTCGGGCGATTTGTTCTACTATCACTACTTAGGGGCCATGACCTTTTGTCTGTTGTATCAAATTTTGAGTGGTAAAACTGAGGAAATCCTTGGAAAACTTCGGTCGGTGTGGCCGATAGCAGAATTTACAGCTCCGTGCCGAGTTAAGGTCTCAAAGAATATAAACTACCAATATATGTGTCTATTAAAAGTATTGCACGTCTGTTATGCTCTTGTAATCCACAAAGAATAGTTTATTCCTAAGAAGATTACAAAAGAAACATTGCATCAAATTTCCAAAACCAGTTAGTTTTTCTTCAGTTTGTCAAGATCTGCCCTTTAGTTAATAAAAAAATTAAATTAAGTAGATGAATTCAAAGTGTATTAAATCTTTAAATAATGTTCCGAAACTAGAAACTAACCTTATTTTGTCGTTTAAATATGGCTGTATCTGCATTCATTGCATGCTCCCTGCCGATGAAGATGTTGCGATGGTTTTTTTTTGTTTGCTTTTTTTACTTCCGAAATGTTGCAAAAGCTTTTACTTGTACTGTAAAGTTCGAAGAAATCGCCAGCGTTTTATGATGACAAGTAAAGCATATATTGGAAATTAGTCAGTTGTTTATTTTGGGATTAAGTGAGGCAAACAGTTCCAAGATTCCTTGAATATATATGTTACCAGCCTAATATTAGAAACTTTTTATATAACACTTTATTGATAAATTTCTCGTTTGATTATTATCTGAAGTACCTAAGAAAAGTACCTAAGATTCAGGTACTAAGTACAGCAAAAACTACCTAGTTATGGGTACAAGGTACTGCAACTGAAATGCACCAAGGAACATGCTTTTGGTACGTGTTTTGTACCTAGGTACTACCCAACACTGTAAATTTGCTATAATTTTCTGTGAATTTATCCTACAAGCACCAAAGGAAGATCAAACAGACAGATCATTACACAAACAGACACGAGACCGATTTAATAAGCTCTTTATTTATTTACTATATTACTTTCTTGATGCGAGAAAGAAACCTAAGAAGCGACTAGGCTTTCATGGCATTGATAAATTGTACTTGTTGGAGAGAGCCAATTTCTTAGATTTGTTTTATAGATAATCAATGAAAATACGATACATTGCCCAGTTCAATTTATATTCATTTGGCGAACGCCATAAATAAGATTAAAAAAAATATTCTTCCGTCTACTTACTAGCCAGGCATATACAGGTATATATATATATATAAGGCAGAGCTTTATAATCACTTTAGTGGTGACTTGTTAATGTCTTTTAGCAAGTTGCAAGTGATTCTCTTTGGTGAGTAAAATGGTCAAAGAACAACTTCTAGATCAATGATGTTCTTTCGATATACAAAAAGCGTGAAACACACAATTTCCAATTCAAATGACATATAATGTGATGCCTCCTTCTGGTAGCATTCTTCTTACAGCTTCTGGTTCTGAGAAGATACATCTGAGATTTGTCCTCGCCTCACCTGTCATGCACAATAAAGCAAGTTTTCTGTAGTATAGTTGAATGGACATCTCCCTGCCTGAATTCCATTCCTCTGAAAAGAAGACTGTGGAGGTACATTGAGGTTTTTTAAATCTCTTTTTTGTGTAGCCATTGTCGTTTATGTTGTCAAGGACGAGTTCAAGGTAACTGGAAGTAATTTCAGGCTGGATGTGACGGTTTAGAGCCAGATTGGTTCTCTGGAATCCTGTGCCTTTCGCTTACATCTATGCTTACAAAGCTATCGCAACAGAACTGCATTTGATGTTGTAATAAACGTACACACAAACTGTTGATGGAGTTGTAAGAACAGAAAAAAAACAGCGATTTTTATTAAATAATTGAATCTACTAATGATCAATAGATTGATTAATAAGTTTACTTAACTAAATTTGTAGTTCTTTTAATTTGTTTTCTCTTTCACGATATACAGATACACATATTCACAAGTAATAAGACAGAGAGATTATCTGCATTCGACAGAGGGCATTTACACAACCAGAAATCGGTATTTGTTTATTTATTTTTCATTTCAATGCACTACAGGTAATTTAAATATGGTATAAGCCCAACTCAGGTCTGACTGTGAGGAATGATGTCACTTGGGGAACATTCTTCGGGGAAGGGTTAGGAATCACTTGCAAATATAAACCCCTGTTGAATTTGAATTTATTTTACGCCTTTAAGCAATTTTGTCTCTGGCCTGCTAAAATCTCTATCATATGGTCTGTATTGTATTTATTCTGGGTTAGATGTTTCATGTAAATGATACGATAGCTGTGTGTTTTCTCGGCGAACAGAGAAGAGTGTAGCTATGACTTGAGGACTTGTACTCTCAGATGATGTAAAGACTTTAAAGAATGATTTTCTTCAAAAGCATAAATAATAGGAAATTAAGCAATGATTTTCTTTAAAAGGAGAAATAATTTCGCAAGTATTACGAGCCTGGAAACAATTCTCTTTAGAACTCAATGTTTAGTAACAGACATTAATGAGAATATAGCTTGTTCTGTTCCCACTGACTTCTTAGACCAAACAGTTGACTTCATAAAAGGCATAGCTTTTCGGAAGTTGTAGATTGCAGTAGATTCATTCATTTCATCGAAAGCTTATTCAAGAAAACTATGTTCACTCAAAAGCAACAACTACTTCTTTATCAATTAACACAGCTCTACGAAGTACATTATTAATGTACTGTCTGACGTAATATCACGACACCTACCGAGGCGCCGTAGCTCAGTGGTAAAGTGTTGGCGTAACATTCGGGAGGTTGTGGGTTCGATCCCAGCGGCCGACCATTCTGCCTGAGGTTTTTCAGGATTTTTCTTCAGTCACACCAAGCAAATGCAACGTGACTGAAGTTGGCCCAAAATTTAACCGAATTTAGCACCTGGTTAGTGCACTAAAAACTAACACTTGTGGTATCATACCTTAGTAGTTATTAAAAATTTTTGGAGAGGAGTTAACTTCATATGAAGCTGCCACCCACCTACTATCAATTACACAGATTATTACCAAACTTGGCGCATCGTTAGTGCAATAGAACACACTAAGCACTAACGTTAGTGCTAGAATACTTTAAGACTCTTTCCAGATTTTTGGTGGGGGCCGACTTCAGAAATATCAAATTCCATACTAATTTACTTAGAAAAATCAGGCAGGCGGCAAATTTTAGTGCGTCTTTAATGCACTAAAACGAACTAAGCAATAACTTTAGTGCTAACATACCTTATGATTGATTCTAGATTTTTGGCGGGGTAGCTAAGTACAGAAATAACAGATTCTATGCGAATGGTAGTAAAAATATGGGGCAAGCGGCAATTGTTAGTGCACTAAAACGCACTAAGCACTAACGGTAGTGCTCCCATACTTTAATACATTCAACTATTCTGGTGGGGGGCCAACTTAGACTAATGGACGTAAAACATGGTGTAAGCGACAGTCGTTAGTGCACCAAAACGCACTAAACACTAACGTTATTGCTAACATACCTTAGGTTTTATTAAATATTTTTGGTGGGGCGGCTAAGTTGAAAAATATCAAATTCCATACTAATGGACGTACGAACATGGGGCAAGCGGCAATCGTTAGTGCAAAATTAGTACAATAAAAGGAACTATGAACTAATGTTAGTGCTAACATACGTTAAGATTTTTTCAAGATTTTTGTTGGCCAATATTCCCGGCCCTCTAACTCAGCCCCAACGGCCCTTATGGCCGCAAGGACGGAGGCCAGAGATTAAATGTATCATACGTTTTCTGCGACCTCATCACTCTAAAATGGCCAAACCGTTTATGATTTTTGCATATATTTAATCACCAGTTTAGTTCTAAAATTTTCCATAAATCAATTCTCCCCGTTCGATGAATAGACTTTGTAACTAGTTGTTGAAAATGAAAATTCTGAACTTTTCAAAAACTCATAGATTCCACTATTAGCTGTTAGGAACAGAATTTTCCCCAAAATGGGTGTTAATAATATCTTGCCTGAGTGTGAAAATCCGAATGGCCGATCAAACAATTTCAAAATGGTTGCTGTTCGGACTTTTCGAAAATTTGGAATTTAAGCAATTAGGAACCGATCGGAAGCAAACTTGGTACAAAAATGGGTATTTACAATAAGTTAGTTGAGTATGAACATCAACATGATCAAACAAAAAGCTTTCAAAATGGCGGCCATTGAAAATTTTCAAAGATATTACCTATATCTTACGACCTTATATCAAAAGTTATATTTTATTTTGCATGCCTAGGTTGAACCCTCATTTGACTGTACTTGAAAGACATTATGTGTAAAAATAAAATTTTATTTATTCATTTGTTTAGACTTCAATATACGTTATATGGCAGAAAGTTATTCAATGAACCCTAAAGTTTGACATCCTTAACAGGGAATATTTTACTTCCAGTATTTTCCGAATGCTGTATACCAACGAACGTAACCCATATTGCAACATTTTTTTATTTACGGCAAAATATATGAATGTGAAGAACACAATACAATGACACTTATTATTATTATCATTATTGTTATTATTATTAACGCACTGACACTTGTTAAACTAAAATAAGTTGAAATTGTGATATATATTAAGAATACAATCAGGGATGCATTATAAAATAATATATTTTATCAAACATACGATACACCTTTGTTGTTGGGAATTCAGTGTAAAGGTCCATGATTATTAATATGACCCAAATAAATTCTGAAGATTAAAAATGAAATCATCATTTTAACTCAGAATTCGTGATACCATCCTTTTTCTTCCGAAAAAAAAAAGATGTATTTAATAGTTTCTCTACGGAGCGGCAATAGTTTGTGCCACGCTTATGCTGAAAAGTGACTGACAGTGAGTATGAACAATTTCCTTTTGAGATTAACGCCGTCATAATAAAACAAAATATCCGTGCCAACTTCACGTCAAATTGGCCGGGACATTTCCGAAAACAACGGAAGAAGAAGAAGAAGAAAAGGGAAAAGGAAGAGATAGATGGAGAGGAGAAAGAAGAAAAGAAAGGAGAGGCAAGGAAAGAGGGAGAAAAAGACCAAAGCATTATGAAGAAGATAAAGCTGTCGCAACCCACTGTCTCTCTCAGAGAGAGTGAGACAGATCTTTTATTTTTCCTCTGCTTCTGTTTCTTCTTCGTCATCTTCTTGTTCCAATTTCCTTTCATCGCCTCTCTCCTCCATTTCTTCCTTTGTTCTTCTCTTTCCTTTTGCTTTGCTTCTGAGTTTCTTCCTCTCTTCTCTCACTTTTCTTTCATTCTCCTTTTTTTCTCTTCCTCTCTTCCTCCCTTTCCTTCTTCTTATTCGTGAAAGAGTTGAGATCCTGTATCTCTCAATCTTGGTCTTCTTTCTTTCTCTTTTTTCTTCCCCATTACATAGCACTATATCTAATGAGCCTCTCTGATATTTTTAAGTTAGCCCCACCACCACCAAAAAAGCCTGAATAAATCCTAAATTATGGCAGCACTAATTAGTACTTATTGCGTTTTAGTGCACTAACTGCACTAACGATATGCTAAGTTTAGTGATAATCTGTGTAATTAAATGTAGGTGGGGGGCTAGTTTCTTATGAAGCTAGAGCCCCGCAAAAATCTTTAATAAATCCTAAGGTATGTTAGCAATAACGTTAGTGTTTAGTGCGTTTTAGTGCACTAACGATTGCCAGTTGCCCCATGATTTTCGTACATTAGTATGGAATTTGTTATTCTGAAGTTGCCCCTTCCCCCTCCGAAAATCCTAAATAAATCTTAACGTATGTTAACAGTACCGTTAGCGCATCTTACTGCACGAACGATTGCCGCTTGCTCCATGATTTTACGTCAATTAGTATGGAATATGATATTTTACAACTTAGGCTCCACCAAAAATCTAGAAAAAATCGTAAGGTAAATAGTATACGTGGACAATTTGCCCTTTTTCTCCCCTTCTGATTGAACGAGATGTTTCTTGACGTCACAGACGAGAAGGGCTGTCATTGGCTGTTACCCTCCCCCTCCCATGCCCCCTGACGCAAATCAATTAGAAATTGTTTTTTGCACACTTAACCGACGGTTATTCAGTAATGTTCGTAGATGTCGAAGTCTAGGTTTAATTCATATTTTAATGAAAGTGTAATAATTGAATAAATCGAATATTTTAAATTTTATCTGCAGTCGCCATCTTGTTGCCAACGCCCCGCAACCGATGTGTAGCGCCGATCGAAAAAGCTTGAAGAATGCAATGTGATAGATTAAATTTATAGTAAAATATGAATTTTTATTAAGGAATTAGATTTATTTTTGGGTGGGAATCATGTTTTTTGTTTTAACGGAGAATGGTTATACAATTGCCGTCATCGCGCTGTACAGATTTTCCGTTGACTTTACTGGCGAACACTACTTGCACAATGAATTTTGTGCTGTTAGATATTTTTTATGTTTGGGGGTCACGATTTGCGCATACAGAGTTGATTATTTTTGCAGCTTTTGTGATTGGAGAAATATTTCTTTGTTTTTATATTCGCCTCATAACAGGTGCTAACGAGGCTTGCTGGATCATGCCTCGGCTTTACTTGGAATTCGAGTGTGCAGGTGTTCTTTTAAAGTAGGTGTTTGCTTTAATGGACGGTGGGTCGACGCGGAGCAAGATAAAACACGTTTCCTTTATGTTTGCCGCTTGATTGACATCGGCGCCAGTTGAATGACATTTTTATTACTTTAAACAAAGGTTGACGTGGAATGTTTGTTTCGCACCCGTGGTGCTCTGGGGAGGAAACATATTGTTTTTCATTTTTTGATGCTCAAAGGAGGACGCAGGTGTATCTTTTGATATTTACCGCATAACAGGTGTTGACGAATTCTATCTTTGTCCCTCTAATGGAATTTTTGCATGTTTAAAAGATTTTTCAAATTCTGTATAAAGTTATTTTTTATACTCGAGGAAACATGCTAGAACATATGTTGCACAATATTGCTCAAAACTTCCCATTTAAGTTAAGCTGCCTTCTAATGCCTTTAGCTGCCTTCTTCTGCCTTCATTTTTATTTCACATTTAGAACCATCTTAAAACTAATGTATAATTATGAAATAAATATATTTCTGTACACTCTACCTTTCCTGTTTTCTTCCATGGATTTTTGAAATAAAAGATTTGGTTTTACCTTTATACGAAAAAAATATATATTTATTTTCGTTTTATAATATTCTTACCAGAGATTTTACAATCTCATCGTTTCTTGAAGACAACTAGTAAGTAGAAATTATATGTTTTCCTCACAGCTGAAATAAATAAATACAATGCAGAATAGTCCACGAAAAGAATTGGTTCTTCATGTTCCATTTGAGCTTTATTCACATTATATAATTTCCAATTTCGTTTAAAAAATTTACAATTGGTTTACTGGGACCCATTTCCGATACTGTCAAAATATTGCCCCCGCCCATGTTTAATAATATAAATGTCAGTCCAGTGACTTCCAGGGGAACTTGACGCACTCAAATTTACTATAAGTGCCGTAGCATATTCAACTTCTTTTGGTAAAGTGCCCGCTGAATAAATTCCAATTAGCGTAGTTGCACTACTAGAGTCCTGAAGCACAATTTTTAAAATTTCGTCACCCCACATGTGATTTACTTTCAGTTATTGTTGTTGGTTAATATACACTGTTCCCTTTTCAGGTAGAATAAACGATCGTAGATGATAAGAAGTTAAATAGTTTGCGTACACTGACGGTTCTTTTAAGGCACAACGAAAACTTGTAAACTGATGAAGCTGGTGATCGCAACTTTGTGATGGAAATGGTAAAGCATTATATTTTGGACACGTTATATCTTCCAAATCAAACACTGTTCTTTAGAAGAGACTCTATGTAAATGTTTCGTGCTTTGCCATGAGTGAATACACTATCACTGTGCGAGGTATACCTGGTAATTGTTTTTAACTTCCCTGTATTCAACTTCCCTTTCTATCCACTCTAAACCAAATACATGCTGGCTTAAATAAACATTTTCATATCTTAAACTAGGAATAATTTTTTATATTGGAAAAGGAGGTATAAATATCCAATTTTCAAAACTATTGGTATTTACATGAACTATGGCTAATTCTTTATCTATGAAATTATTTTCTTGATTATCATGAAGGCTGAAAAGCGTACGACAGTTCTCATGGTTGATCTCAAAATAAGTAAATTTCTCATGGTATGATCCGTAAATACATTTCGATCCTTATCGACCTGTATAAGGGAATCAAATTGAGCGTAAATAATACATGAACTCGATTGTGCAAGATTTTGACTGAACCCTGTTTTGAGATTAACAGATGAATCCTTAACAACATCCCATGTAGAATCATCCAAAGTATTAGTAGGGAAAATAATAAAAGCATAGAGTATATACATGAGTGTAATCAGAATATATGTGATTGTATAACATACAATTTCATGAAATATACGAGTTCCAGAGAACAGGGTGTGATACCCTTGAACATATACTTGTTTAGCATAATCTGAAGTAAGAGGGTTGGAGAATAAAATTGGGAACCAACTTGTACTTGCAACTTATTAATATTAAAAGTTTCAAAGTGGAAGAGATTTTCATTATATTTCCATTGAATTCAGTATTTGCAATAAAACCTATAATCAAACCCTTTGGTACGTTTCCAAGAAATATATTATCAAGATTATAGGAATCAACATTTGCAGGAATAATATGTACTCTTGTTTCAACTCTAGTCAGTGGTAATTTTGCAGTATCATGAGTCATAAAACTCTTTAATTGCTAAATTAGCAGAAATATTAATTCGACGAACATATAGACTCATGTCTTCCAGTTGAACTTTAAATCTAGAATTTTCAGCTGCCATTAAGCAGAATCGATTTTTATTTCGACTTTATTTTATACGAAGATTGACTTAATTTGGAAGAACTCGATTTGATCCAGAAACATCTGTATGGATTCGCCCATACATATCAATGGAAGCGCTACCAGCAACACGAAATTTTCGTTTATAATAACCAGCATTATTTTCATTGAAACTATTAAAATGTCCTGCAGTATCATTATACAAAAATACAGTGGTTAAATGAGTTTAGCTTGCATCTTCAACATAATTAAGTAAAGTTTCATAATACGCTCGAAATAGATACGTAGCATTTGAAGAAGATAAGATAAATGAATTGTATTGGCGGTACTATGGCTTACGCCCGTCCCGAGCATTTGAAGAAGAAATAATTTTATTTAAAGAAACATCCTCGGCTAAAAAGTGAATGTAAAATGTTGTTCAACGGTGCTATATTATCTGCCACAACAGCTGGTGGTCTTTCTGCTGCTACTTGTAAATTATTTCCATTTCCCCTTATTACTTTAACTTTGACATACAAATAAATATATGCAGAAAGAATATCTTCTTCAGTATCTACAGGCACAAGAAATCAGAAGAAAGCGATGAAGTTGGTCGATACTCTACCATTGGAGATGATTCGATAGCATTTTGTGTCATAAGGACAGAAACTAAATCAAATTCATCGTAAAGCATTCATTACTTTTAGGTCTAAGGAACGACATATTTAACTGAAAATGTCTCTACTTTTTCTTTTGTTACAAACAAGTCGTCTTTTTAAACGTGAGCCTTACGCTTACGTGTCCTTCTTCTACCACTAGCACTAAGCAACTGACTATTTTATTTTCAGCTTTAGTTCTTTCTTAAAGATGATCCTGGATCGCAGACTCGTGCTTTTAAAGATTTATTAAGAGTCGGTTTCCAAGCATATGAATGACCCGCAACTTGAATGACCCTTTCTAAAGCTTGTCGCCGAACTGCTTTTTCTCCTCGTTTAATGAATGGCATACCAAACCGAAACAGTCCGCAAAATAAACTCCCAATCCCATATCCCCATTGATAAAGATGTCTTGGACAGTGAGGTATACCTCAACCTCTATGCATAGTTGTATAAGTTTCGGCCTTCATGGTCCTTTAGTAGTATTTCTACAGTATCAAATGAAAGTTTTGTAAGCGGAATATAATGTACATTCTGAAAATTTATGGTTTGTATTTTCCCGTGATGATTATTGGACATACCTACAATTCGTAAAAGAGGTGCTTTTGTATCACTTACAATTTGAGATTGAATAATATCTGTATAAACAAACACTTGATGAGGATATCCAATGTCTAAAAATGGCTGTTTGGGAATACGACTATCTTTTAAAATATTAATATTAGGTTCAAAACCTAAGTGTAATGTTAATATCGGTGATAAACATAAATACTTTATACTATGATCAACTTTTACAGTGACTATTTTTGAATATTCAAATTTTATACTTTGATTTATTTTATTCAATTCCTCTAACAACTGTTTAAATGTGGAATAATACAATCGTGTATTTTATGTTTAACATTATCATACCATGTTATATTTTGACCAGAAATAACATTATCGCACGTTATGAAAATATGATTTTCATGTAATCCTACCATCCACGATTCACTAAATTGTATTCGGTCATTAAGGATACTGAAAAAACGTGTTATACTATTATTAGAATAACGTTGAATATTTCCATTAGAAGTAAGTTTAATGTAAACTCTATCGTCACTACTTTCTTAAATCATTTTGTTGTTTAAAATGCAGTGTCACGCTTGACGTTCGAAACTAAAATGGCAGCTTTTCGCCGTGTACATGTTTTAAGTCTAGTTAAAGAGTATCAAAATGTTTCTTTTCAACTTTAACATATTCTGGACAATCGAGAATAAAAGATTTATTCTTTCCGTAATGATAATCTTGAATTCCAATTTTTCGAATTAGTTCACCATAATGAGGTTGATATTTTACAATATCAATACATACATTAATTTCTAAAGGAATAAGATAATCAGGATTTGTGTTGTTAGGTGCTGGAACATTTAGAAACTTTGGTTTCTTTTTTTGGATTCACAGGATAAATGTAAACTATGCATGTATTCATTTTAAAATCATTACTAAATCCTAAAATATTTTGCAATCCAGGACTAATTGCGAGAAGATATTATGAGTTTACGAAATCATTTATGAGAAATATATAAAGTTTATCTCTACTTTCCTCATATTGCACAACGATAGGATTTTCTTCTATTACTAAAGGATCTTCATTGATCATCCGTTCAACACTAAACATTTATATACCATGAAACGTTTTATCAAGAATACTACTTTCCTTAAATACTTGTAAATTTTCTTTCTCCTCATATTCTTTTTCCATTTGTTTACGTAAACTCGTATGAAAAGTATCTAAAATCATTTTGTATTATATTCCGTTATATTTTTATTCCCTAGTTGAATAATAAGTTGTTGTTCTTTTTGAATATTATAAAAACTCCATGGAATAGAAAGTCCAGTTAAACCTACCACCCGATTTCCCGTTAAATGAATTGGTTGACATTATTTCGTACTATAGAAACTTGTTTTATTTTCAAAAATATTATTGGAAACATTTGATGGTAAGGTGACATAAAATTCATCGGCTTGTTCCTAAGACAGCATGTTTACGACTGAACACATTTTTGTTGATCCCCAGCTATTCATAGATGAAGGATAACCTAACAATTCAACATAAATCCAACCTTTTCTGCGCTTTAATACATTTTCAACTAAATACGTTTTCTGTTTTCCTACAAATACTTTTTATAATTCTTTTTGATAAAATGAACCTGTTATAACTTCGCCATTCCAATCTCGAATTTTCTAAGTAATAGGATTACTTTGAATGCAGTGGTCAATAAAAATATTTCACGGGACCATTTCGGTAAATATCCCTTTTCGAATTTATGTTTATATTTACTTACTCGAGCAAAATCTCCTACTTGTTTTCTTGCCCGTATAATCTTTCACAAATTTCATTATCATTAGAATCATTTACTTGTACAGGTGCATATTGAATGGAAGAATATTTCGTATGGTTATAACTTTTACAAGACTTTGTAAAATATCAATATATCAATAAGTATTTTCAGCAGTAAATTATATTTATATTTTTTCTTTTAAAGTACGAGTATAACGTTCGACAAAAGCATCTTTGATTTCAGAATGTACACTATAATGATTCACTTGATATTTTTGAAAAAACCTTTTACATGTTGATTATAAAATTCTGTTCCCAAATCAGTTTGACATTGATGTAGAGGTAATTCTCTTTTACTGAATATTGATTCTATTCCTTTTGCTATGACCGGACCTGTTTTGTATTTATTTGGTGTACAAATTGCATATTGATTAGAAACATCAATGCTAAATAAAATATATTTATATACATCATTATACTTTGATACATTTTGCAAATATCTTCTAAATCCATTTGTACTGACTCATTTGGTGCATTAACATAATATTTTACGAGGAAATGTTTACGTGCAGGAGCGTGTAAAATGTATTTTGTGAAGCTAACAATTTGTTTTACTTTTTTCTGAGAAAGGCTAGTTTTTAGGTAGATTTCGAAGAAAATATACCTATTGAGATCGGTACGATATGAAAGTGTATTTTTATATATATATATATATATATATATATATATATATATATATTAACACGCTAGCGGCCATAATTTTGAAGATATTGGAACCAAATTTTTATATGTTGTTTCTAGGCTTAATAGCTCGGTTAAGTTCGTTAATGAGCAAAATCGGTCGCCATCTTGGATCCAAAATGGCCGCCAAACCCATTGTTGTATAGAATATACAGCCTAAACCGCTGGGGCTATTGAAATCAAATTTGGCATAAAGGTACAACATCACTTTTTGATTATGAAAATGTTACCAATGAGTTCAAAGACGCCATCTTGGATCCAAAATGGCGGACCTAAAAATCCATTTTCCACACCGTTTGAGCTAGAGATACGAAATTTGGCATAAAGGTGCATTATGACGAGTAGCTTAGGGGAATAGTACAACATTTGGGAAAAGTCGCCATCTTGGATCCAAAATGACCGCCCAAAATCCCATTTTGCACACCGTTTGAGCTGGATAAATGAAATTTTACTTGAAGTTGTACTATCACAAGTAGGTCACGACAAAATAAGAAAACTTTCAAAAAGTCGTCAACTTGGATCCAAAATGGCCGCCCCAAAAACCCAATTTCCAAATCATTGAAGGTAGAGAAACGAAATTTTCAATGAAGGTGTATGACCAAGAGTAGGTTACAATAAATGGGGCAAATCTTCCCTTTGGGGGCGCAGCCAACCGTGGGAGGGTGAAGATGTACTCCGTGGTGGTGTAGTGCTGCAGGGAGATTTTGGTTAAGATAAAGGAGGCGCATCCTTTCAAAAGCACTGAAGTTGGAGGGCGAGCTCCGGCTCCCAGCGAAACTTCGAAATCTACCTCAGCCTGTAGGCCTAC
>JAGDQP010030924.1:0-22259 GCA_022664845.1 Lepisma saccharinum | reverse complement strand
CCTTCGCTTTCCTTTCTCCATTCATACTCTTCAGCCTCTGGTATACTGAAGAGTATTTTCCAAGTCTTCGTATCTAAATACCTATCTGGAAGTTTGCGCGTTCTAATGTATCCTTGCATGATGGTAGTTAGCAGCAATCGACTTCACCCGCCATTGGATGTAAATAATTTCATCGCAATTCATTGGCACTTGCAATTTCTATTTTCTTGGAATACATATCGCAAGTAAATTTCCAAGTGTCTTGAGTAACTCATCTGGCACAGTTCACTCGATTCCTATGCTTCTAAATGTTGTGACATTATTTTGTGCTGTTCCAGTAAACCTTTTAATCTTTCTTTGTCCTGCAAATACATTTACACTGTCACAGCCTGACCTGAATGGAATCTTATTACAGCTGATGCCACTTCTTAATAAATTTCTGACACTTTGGCCAATGTAAAGTACTTTCAGTTAGTTTCTAACGCCTATCAAAATGCATTTACTTGCTTTAACCTGTTTGTACCGTACAACAAAAATCCAAACTTTTTATTCGTAGTGATTTCTTAGGTCCAGATTATCGGATATTATTGTCCTTCTCCTCAAATAAAAGTATAAGATATTAAAAGAAACTTCATTGAATTGAATTTTAAGATCTTTAGGCAATTTTCGGTCAGACAGGATGGATGATGAGATGAATTGGTGAAATAAAGAAACTTGGAGGAAATGGGAGAAGCCCTAGAAAAGCCAAGCATACGGTCTTAATCCACCACAAAATCCATATAGCAGGAGCAGGGGTCGAACCGACAACCCCTAACATCAGAGGTGAGTGCTAAACCATTAACATACCGCGGCTCAGCAGCATTTTGAGAGCAAATATTTATCTAAAAAATATCCTTTCCTAAGACCTTAAATAAGAAAATAATAAACATTTTTTTTTGTTATTTTTTAATTTCACTTAATAAACTAAAACTACATATACTTAGGTAAATATTAAATAAAACAATTTAGGTTAAAATTCACATTTTTAAATTTAACAAAAAATCTTTATTATATTTATGAAAATTTTGTTCTTAATAAAAATTGAAGACAAAGAAATGAACATTCATTTAAAAAAGGAACCATCTAAATCTCGTAACACTGAGAATCGGCGATAGCAACCATTTTGATAGGCCGCCATTTTGAATAACTACCGTTTTGTGATGTCTATCACCCATATTCGTGCTCTTCATAGACAACTGTTCAAGAGCTGAAAGTTTCATTTGTCCCCTGCATCTTATACCAAATCATCATGTAGCTTCTACACGCATTAGTGCTTCCGTAATGTTACCTTGCATTGCAGCAATTTTCAGTCAATTGTTCATTTCTATGTTTATACTTGTCGGATTTAATTGATCCGTTTTTAAATTAATGCCTAAGTTACAGGCTATATTTTGTGTAAGAACATAGGTTTATCTAAAACCAATCGTTTGAAAGTAAAATATTAAATAAGAAAATATTTTAGGCTAAAATGAAACTTTTTACATTTAATTGAAAACGTATTAGATTTACGGAAATATTATTCATAAACAGAAATGTAGCTAATGAAAATATCTTTAATTAAAAAAGAATGATCGAAATCGGATAACTCGTAGCCGAGATATGATTTTAATAAATAACGTCGGTCGCCAATTTGAATGGCCGCCATCTTGGATAGCTACATTTCTTGAATATATATCACCTATTTTCATGCTCTACGTATACCAGTGTACAGGTGCTGAAAGTTTTTTCTGGTCCCCCCGTTTTATACCTAATATTCTTATAGCTTCTACACGCGTTAGTGACTCCATAATGCTAACTCATACTGCGGAAATTTTCAAACAATTGTCCATATCTCTGGTTATGCTTGTCCGATTTAATTGATTTTAAATTAAAGCCTAGGTTACACGCTATATTATGTGTAAGGAAATAGATTTATCTAGAACCAGTCGTTTCAAAGTTAAATATTAAATAAGAAAATATTTTAGGCTAAAATGAAACTTTTACTTTGAACTGGAAACATTAGATTTACGGAAATATTACTAATAAACATAAATATATCCAATAAAATTATCTTTCATTTAAAAAAGGAATGATCGAAATCTGATAACTCGTAGCCGAGATATGTTGATTTTAATAAATAGCCGCCATTTTGAATGGCCGCTATCTTGGATAGCTACCCTTTTGGAATGTCTATCACGTATTTTCGTGCTCTATACATGTCAGTGTATAAGTGCTGAAAGTTTCATCTGGTTCTCATTTTACACCAAATCATCGTTTTTTGGCTTCTGGCACGACGACTATATTAGGAAACAAACTGAAAACGTATTGCTTGTTTGAAGCTCAATTTTGATGGAAAATAATTATCCGGAATCACTGAGACTATCGAATCTGATGATTTCTAGGAATAGTTAAGGGAACTATTTCCTTCTAGTATTGACACATTGAATTTTAGCAAATTTTCATTTCGAGATTTATTTGTCTTTGTTCAATTGTTGCATATTTCCGTAAATCTGTTATACAGAGATCTGATATAATGAGTCCGTGCAGCACGACGGTATTTTCCTTGTAAAAAGTTCTTTATAGTATTTACTACTTATTCCTGGCTTTTCTGAATATTGATAAATATATTAATGCAGATTTCAACTATGTCTTTATCGTGAAATAAACTTACGGAATTTTACTGACTTTGTATACCAACTGTCATTTATTCTGTGTCTTTTAATGAACGTTACAAATTATCGAAATGTAGGTTTCTCATAGTTAATACATTCGAGAATGATTCCAAATATAGGATCACTCCAATTATAGCCTTCTCGACATTTCGAAGGAATTTGTGTCCAGAGGTGCCGTTATTAGAAGCGACACGGTTTTTTTTTGTCAATCAATTAAAATATCTAACTCATGTCTGAATACTTCTCCTGCATTTCTTTCTTCTCCCGGAAAACCTTTATTTTCTTAAATTCTTGCTTGCATTGTCTTAAGTTTTAGCCGGAACGAAATGTGCGGAATACCTTCCTGATCGAACAGCAAAAGTGGAATATTCAAAGGAACGAAATTATGTTATACTTCTTTTTATGGGATGAAGGTGATGTTTTTAATTCTTTCATTTGCTACTTATTTTTTCAATGAACATTTCTATTTTCAAATTTAAACAATTTATATAAGTTTTAGAATGTCTTTCCACTTTTCCAGTTTTGGCGCATATATGCAATCAAAGCATCTAATTTTGACTGTTTCGGATTTGGACCCTCATTTTATAAAGCGCTCCTGGAAATCGAATGTGTTATTTTGTAGAGAAAATTAAAGAATTAATTTGAAAATCTTTGCAAAACCTTTTTCTTCATTTAAATTCACAACAATTCTAGCTTGAATAAGTATATAGCCCCAAAGTGTGACTTAGTAAAACTATGAACTAAAACCTTCAATAAATTAAATTTTGCAAAATTATGCTTAAAAATTACTCCATTTTCAAGAGGCTTCTCCATTTAAATACAAGTCCCTTTCGCAACGCTAAAGGAAATAGTAACAGGAAATATTCTTGGCGATCATACTTCAAAATTTGTTAACACTTTAAATATGGCGTTAAACGCAAACAGATCAAGTACCTTGGCAGTACTGATATGAAAGCTGGTTAGCACTGGTGTAATAGCCAAACGGATCCGGATATCCAAAACTCGGTTGCGGATCCGGATATCCGAGACAGACACATCATTGTAATCTTTCCTAACTCTTTTTTTTTTACTACCAAAGATAAATGTCAAAATAATCTCTCTATTTTTACACTCATATATTCCAACTCATTTTCTGAATCATTTTAGGTCTTACGAGCATGTTGGAGATCGAGCAAACTGGTATTATCTTATGATGCCAAGTTCTGCTAATTTTAAAATGCCATTCTTATTACGAATAGAGTGAAAGAGACGAAGAAAGTAATCTTTAACTTTTTCTACAAATTAAGTTTCGAACCATTTTAATCATAAATTCTTGACTAAAATTGACCAAGTATTGCTTGAGTAAAGATAAAATTGAGGTTATTTATGAACGACAAGAAAAATAAAGCCATCCAGGAATGTTTTCATTTTTATTGTTTTCAAGTTAGGTCATTATTATTCTGATTCTTAAGAATGCACTACGCTATCACGGTATCTTAAAGTGTCAAAAGGGTCATTTTTCAGAAACTGGTTATATAAAAATCGAAAACATAGAAAACATTAGGCCTACCTCTTTTTAATTACCAATTTTCGCATTTTGTGATACAAAATGTATAACTCGGATACATTTGTTTAGGCCATTTTAGTAACTATTGACTTCGGCTCGTAACGATTTTCTTAAGTGCAAGCCATTTATTTAAATTTAAAAAGAATACAAACATCCATAACCCCGAGAAATTCGAATCTGAATCCTCTAGGACGATTGTCGAATGCTTCAGACCTCTCAACACAGAGAGCTAGCTTATCAAAGAAATTTCAACTCGATTTTCGTTTTCTGTATAGCTTAGCTGGTAGTGCATCATACTATGAATCAGGTGGCTTGGGTTCAAATCTAGGACAGGACGCTGGAAACTTTTCTTCAATCCTTTCATGATTACGTTGTAAGTTGTTTCAGATATTCGGATTTGGATCCCAGTTCTGGATATCCGGATCGGCATCCGAGTTTCGGATATCCGGCTCCGGTTCCGAGTTTTATGATATCCAGATCCGAGTTTAGAGTATTCGAATCCGGATCCGAGTTTCGAATATCCGAATCTGGCCATCCCTAATGCTGCAAGTATCTGAATGTTTCAACACGCACTACAATGGCATTTGACGATATTTAAGGAAACTAAACTGCATTGCGTGAGCAGTGGACATTCTACTATTGAAACATAGCATAAACAGAACTTTGGGACAAGTTGAAAAGTTAGTTTTTTTTTTCCCTAAATTGCAGACATTACGCACTGTGTAACAGTAGATACTACGTTTTTAAATTGGCTTTCCACAGATTCAAGTAACAATTACTTAACGAACAGTGTACCTCAGGAGAAGTGGTGTCAATAAGATGTTGTGTTGCAGTGAACCAGAACATTCCGTGAGACAATGTAGAAGTTGGAAAGAGATACCTTCTCGTCAGCGGTCCGAGTGAACTACACTTTCGAGAACAAGGACGGTACAGCAGTTGGAAACAAATGATTAATCAGTAGATGATAAAACTTTTAAGCCTCTATATAGGCATATCACTCGATGATTCAAAGATGTTTATGTGTAACGAAGTTGGACTCCGACAACAAAACGAGTTGCTGAAAGCGATACCATGATTGTTTTGGCAGGCAGAAGAATGCAGAGGTAGAGGAGATAAAAAGCAAAGCTACATATTTTACGCGAAATATCTCAAGTATAAAAGCCGAATAGGAAAATGTAAAGAGTTTATAGGGTATGAAATGTATCTTTCGTGACGGTTTGATAACGTTAAAATCAAGGTTGCGTCAAATCGTATGGAACGTCTGAGACAAATCTTGGGATTTAGATTTGAATTGCTGGAAGAGCAATAACAAAGGTGCAACGTCACGATGATACACGGTGAGCGAACAGAAGCTAGCCACGGAATCCCCGGCTCGAATACTTACCATCAGTCAGAATTACAACAGGTGAAAAGCGAGCTGGAACAGAAAGTGAAAGAAAAGGATGTAAGCTTATATGTGAAAGAGAAACATTTTTTAAAAAATGTTAAACAATTGGAATATGTGAAAGAAAGCATGAAATTTGTAGCTCACAATTCTTTTATTTTACAGAAACAGCATGCAAAGCTGCTGCAAGAGAAAAATAAATTGGAACATAAACTGATTGAGAAAACGGAACGTTTGGAGGAAAAGGAAAATCAATTGTCGACAGTTGTAAAATATTTAAATTTCAGTAAGGAAAATGTTAACTTCTTATCAAATAAACTTGTAGGAGAGATCTCTGCTCTGAAAGGTATGTATGGTGTAGAGATGACCAAAACAAATAAAGAGTATGTTCAGTACTTGAACCAAGTGATCGAAGCGATGATTGTGGAATATAATGGACTCCACAAAGATTACGTAAAAGTTCAAGAGAATATTGAGAAATTCACTACAGAAAAGAGTGAATTGCACATCCTTCTATCACAGGAGAACAGTGAAATGTCTAGCGTCAAAGAAGACCTTGTTGCGGAGAAGAACAAAACCCAGAAACTTGAAAAGGAGCTCAGAAAACTTGAGGAGAATCAAACAAAAGAAGCTGAAAATATTAAGCAGGATGAAAACAAACAAGAAGATCTGCACACTAAAACTAGTAATGAGTTGTCTAAAGTTATGAAATTAAAGTAACAATTAGAGTTGGACACGCTAGAGAAGGAACTTGCAATTGCAGGGTTGACAGATCGATACAACGTTTAGGTGACAATTAGATGAGGCTAATTCAAAACTAGAACAGATTTGCCTAGAATATAACCATATAATGCACATAAAGGAAGAGAAGGATTATATTATCCGCGATTTGCGGACACAGTTGCAGAATATTCTGTCACAATACAAAAGATTAAAGAGAGAAAATGAAGAGGTTGTTACTGACAAAGCGAAGGTAAAACCGCAACTCCTGGAAGAGGAGCAACAAATTATCGTCGTGGACCATAAAAAAGAACAGGTTAGGGAAGCTGAAAGAAATGATCGACGAACAAAGAAAGGAATTTGAGGACATAGAGAATGAATCTAAACGCTTAAAGAGCATTGGAGTCAGTGTCTATTTCTCAGAAGTGAAAAGTGAACCTCCCGCTAAAAGAGCGAGAAAGGAAGCTTTTCCAAGATTGGCGAAGGTTGAGTTGACAGCACATAATCAGGAGGATAGAAGGAAGATTCCGGATGTCGTCCAAAAGGATTGACAAATTACTGAGCTTGTAGGTCATGAAGCTCTTGTTATTAAAAGTGAATATTCCTGGGGAATGACTGAAGAAAGTCGGCTTCACAATGACCTTCGAGGAGACACTTTCTGCAGCCAACAGTTGGAGTGGCAATACTGTAATTATAAGTTCAGAGCAAACAGTGGGGTCTCAGGCAAGAAAGTTACAATACACACGCAGGTATTAACTAGCTACCTTATATGCTGACACTTATTTTGCACGTCCTTTTTGAAGACAGTTTCGACATTGCTTAGAATCCAAACCACAATTGTTGATTATAACGCTAAGGAGTACTATATTGAGACAATCATGAAATTTATTAAAATATCCTTTTCAAATTTAATGATATCGCTTTTTTTGATGAAATTATTGACTTGTAATATAATTTTCGCGTCACTGGGACACGATCCTAAAATTGGAAACTGTGCTGGAGAATTCGGGACATATTGTGGCCGTTCCATAATGCTTACTGCTCTTCACTCATAATTCCGGAAAGCTTGTGATTTCATACTCACTTTGCAGGTCTTTATGTTCCATTGTTCTTCCTCAGCGCAACTATTTATGACTCCCATTCTTATTTATTGACGAAAATTACTGACTACGTCAGTGACGCATACAGGATTTTAGTGGGGAAGCGGCGCAGTTAGAATACACCAGGGACTTTTTCTATATTTTCCTTAATTTTATTTATTTAAATTAAATTTATCATATTTCCCTTATATTGACCAGGTTTACCATGAAATATAGCACCGGTATCACCCAAAATGAGTATTTCTAGATGCATTAGATATGTCGGAAATTTGAAGCTTTTTATGAGATAAATTGTTGAAATAATGCTACAAAAATAAAGCGTTTTTCTTTAGAAGTGAACACGTACCCCACATCCCGTCTCTGGATCTGCCTACGGACAACGAGACACATGACAACAAAATTTAATTAGTTATCAATGCAAAATATTCAAAACACTAGCATTTACTGACATTATCGTATACATAATTCGCAACAAGGGCCAGATTTATACGTATAGGCGCACTAAGCTCATGATTTTCAGCACCCCTGCGCCTCCATCTCACCACTTCCGTCCTTTCCCCCTTCCTACCCTCACAATACGAAAAATGACTCTCCTCCGTCTTCTAGTCATTAATAATAATAACGAGTTAATAATTGTTTAAATCTAGTGATACATTTACAAAATACGTTTCAATAATTTATAAAAACAAAATAGTTTTATTAATTAAATTACTGTAGGCTACTTGTAGAAAATATGTTAATTACACTGAAGAAAAGGTAATACAAACTATTTTTCAATTTTATTATTTACGATACTGTTATTACATTTCGTTCACGGGTTTTATGCAGCTTTAAGAAGAATTTTCTAGCTTCAGTCGTTCTTGGATTCTACTTTCTCTAATATCACAAATGCTACTTTAAAGTTTCGTGAAAGGTTTATAATTTTAACAATTACAAACTCTAAAATTTCCTAAATACTTTTATAATTTTTTTAAGAAGGAAAAAATCTAAAAAATCTAGTAATTTACTATTCCAATCACAATACAAAACTCTGAAATTTCTTAAATACGTTTATAAAATATTCTAGACGAAGATTTGGAAAGAGTAACAATTACAATACAAAGTTTTCCAGATATATTTATATTTAAAAAAAAAACACCTAAAAATTAGCAATTACAATATAAAACATTAAAATGTTCTACATTTATTTATAAAGTTTAAAAAATCTAAATATTACAATCCCAGTACAAATACAAAGCACATAAGACACTTATATCATATCGTAATGAGCAGCGTGTATAGTGAACACGTGGACATTGTATAAACAATAACATACATGTTTATAGAACAAACATGTGGTTATGTAAGTAAACAAATCATACATACACATTGGAGCAGACGACGGTGAACTCCTCAAACTAACACCAGATGGAGCAAATAACGAAAAATAGATTGAGCTGGAGTCAAGTAAAAGAAACAAGAGGAACCACCCCTACATTCACCTTTAAAAAGGTCCTGCACAGAGCAAGAGCCATCACTCGTTTCCCCCAGGTGGTCAGCTTCTCTCCTTCAACCGTTCGCAGTTTGCTAAGAAACTGGAACATCCTAGTACGTAGTTCGCTAAGGAACTGGTACTATTCTGCACAGGTAGTTCGCCAAGGAACTAATGTGCACTCTCACATATAAATCCTAACTTAACCTGTACGTAGTTCGCCAAGGAACTGGTACAACAACCTGACACGTAATTCGCTAAGGAATTGGTGTCATCCACACACATAGTTCGCCAAGGAACTGGTCTGTACTCTTACCTTAATATTCTCCAGTACTCAGCTCGCCAAGGAACTGGTACAAGTTCCCGACACGCAGCTTGCTAAGGAACTGGTGTCATCCTATTTTCCACAATCTCTAACTGCTCACTCTTAAGAATAAGATATCTTTGTAATCGTTCATACTCAGATAACTGTAAACTGTATTCTTCCGGACGGTAATTTTATTAACTTTGTTCTTGTATATAAATAAAGGGCTGATGGCTGAAAACCAATCCCGTGTATCTTTGACTTTACCAATTGAAAACGAAAATGATCATTACGATATAAAGATATATACAAAATTCACTTTAAAGTAAACTAAATAATGGTAAAGCCATCATATTTTTTTCCTCGCTATTTATCATTTATTGATTCATCCTCTTTGCCACTTTCCTTTATATAGGAAAAGGAAACATAGATTTATAGAATTGAACCTTGTAATGTACCGTTATTTGTTAGTCAATATATCGGTCCAACCGCAAATACGTCGCCTCTAAGAACAAGCAACTTCAAAGTTACAAAAGAACTAGGAATGGACAAAGAGACACTAGAAACTCATTCGCTACTATTAATACGTGAGCAGCTCTTTGAATTTTAAACACCATCTCTGGGAATACTCATCTCCTGAAGATATAAAGCCAAGTTAGGGTGAAAATTAAGGTTTGTTTCTTCTGTCATAAGATACACGTTAAGAAATTTGTAATTTTTTAAATACTTCAAATCCGTCTTTGGATCAGACCAGGATAGAGTATAGGAGAGTAGCGGCCGGTATCTTAGTTAAGGTACCACTAACCTTTGTCTCGTAAAACTGAAAGAAACTAAAGGGAAACGTCAGTTAATACGATCGGCAGCAAGATTCGAATGAACGGTACCTACCCGCTGTGGACCCGATAAGAAACTTAGTTTAAAAAAGCGTAAATTACACCTTCATTCATACTTAACACAAAGTACCTCTATCCCATTAGCAGAGGTTAAATGACAGCGACACTCTATATGTGATATCAACTAAAGAATAATAAAAAAAAACTTTTTAAATACATACTTTTCTTAAACAATTCATATTATAAAGTGAAAATAATTTTGTTTATGCATGACCAAAATGATAAGCATGGGACGCGCCCTCGTATACAGTCACTTTATAAATTCTTCAATTGGTGCGTTCCATACTTTTGTTTTCAAAGTCAGGGATTATTATAAACATAAATCGTAAGGTGTTCTGCAACCAATCAAACGCCAAATCGTTGCAGGCTATTATTTATGCGTAATATTTCCAAAAATAAATGAATATGCTTTTAAAAATTATAGAAATATATGAAAGCAACAATGTAATATTGTGTTGTCACCGGACTTACGTTACTGTGCAAAATTTCATCATTATATGACGTCAGGAAATGAATTAAATTAACGTTGCAAAATTTGAGGACACAACGAGCCATAGCAAACTAAAGAAAAGAATATAATAATGTTGGTGTGTACAAAGACAAAAATATCAGCTCTAATCAATACTGAACTATTTCTAATGTAAATTAACCTAACTTTAAGTTAGCCGAAGTCAGTTATTTACGAGAAATCAGGCGGTTCAAAGGTGGCAGTGTTCTGCGCTTGCCTTTCATATGTTTTCCTAAATATTGTTTTCGTCTCGCATTTTCAATAGCAAATTCTATTTTTTCTATGTAAAGTGCGTCCCTGAGAAAGTGCGCCCCTTGGGCATGGACTAGTGGGCGTATGTATAAATCTGGCCCTTTCCGCTAATAAACTTAAACCGACTAGAAACCAAGATAACACTGACTATTATAAAATATACCTACGAAATAAGCAGCAATGAGATTTACTTTGAAAGAAATAGTAATAATTTTCACATAAGTTATGGAATCAAGGTATCCCTCGGGTTGATAGTATGACAAATTTGTAGTAGCATTCGGCAGTAAGCGGACAGTTGAATAGCATATAGATCATATCGTAGGTGAACTATGAAAACACTCGGTTACTTTCGTAAGTTTACGCTAATTGCAAGTAGAACATATCTTCAAACATTCTTTCTGTGCTCTGTTTTTCTCGTTATTGAGTACGATTCACCAATACAGTTTTTTGCGAAGATGCTTAATAAAATGCATGAAGTTAATACAAATTTTCAAAATTAGAAATCCACAAATTACCAACCTTCCAAACCAAAAAATGACTAAAAATCTTTCTTCTTTCGTATGACGTAAATTGAATGAATACATTCAAATTAATTAACGGGAACTTTAAACCTAACTTCTATACTTCCCATATTTTGCATAAAAAATCAACGCCTGTAAAGGAAATAGAAAACATGTTTTTGAGTTAAATGTCCGAGACTGACAACGCAAAGAAAAAATCATTCATTTGGAGACTCCCTGATTTGTATCAGCCTCTTCCTGATAGCGCAGATTTGGTTTAGCAACACTTTCGTCGACAAATGTTAAACGAAATGAATACATTATTTAAATGGTTTATCTTTGCTGTTTACCATAGAGTTTATTGAAGGAACACGCCACACACTTTAGTCTAAGAACCATTGTTGAATGGTTAAACGAAAGAGAATACTAAAAATGTTCACACATATGCGTGAAACATTCATCATCTTACTGTCAAAAGTACAGTTTGCGAGAAAACAAACAGTACTGAAATTGCTACATGCTACGAAATCAAGATTTGTCAATTAAGATTCGGGATGGTTATGGTAACACTTTTCTCTTGACGGCAATTACTTGAAATCGAAGATTTATCTCCCAGATGTAACAATGGAAATTACACCCTTTTAATGGAGAACGTACTTTATCTGAAATAAGAAAATAGTTATTTAATATATGTCACTCTCTTAAGAATTTACGAAGCAGCTGTTACTTATGCCAGTTGATATTTCGTTGGATTCGTATTCGATAGCTCCTGGCTTTGATCATCGCAGCGTCCATCATCAGGACGTAGATATATCCATGGTTATCCTCACTCACACAATCTCAAGGTTAGGGTAGTGTCTTTGAAACTAGAACCTGTATGACTTTCTCCCACATAATCTAAAGGGCAGAAATGAAATTCAAATTCTGTATAACTCATTCATAGACTCATTCAAAATGTCCTTGTATGATTATATTCTATTCAATAATTAAAGTTCATGGAAATGAGTGACTAACCAAAAAAAAAGTCTTATTTGATGCAATTCATTTAGGTAGTAGGTGTCAGTCTTACGGAACTTCACTTCTTTTCTGCTAACACGTGATTTCTTTGTGGTACGGTATAACCAAGAACTTGACGAACTAACTACTCAATTCGAAGCCAATTTTAACTCTACCATGCAGTTTAGCTCTACCCTTGACTGTTTACTGAGAAGAAGAAAATTATTTTGAGTTTGAAAATAAAAGGTAGTTTTGTTTAAAACCATTTGCTTAATCCCCACTTGCTATATTACACGCCAATCACTACAGCACCTTAGAAAACAAATACACCAAATTCTCCCATACCAACCAAGTGTTCTATTTGGGATTGTAGTTATGGTATTATGGTACTGTATCCAACTTCCTCAGATGACCATCGTCTCTAAAATTACTATTTTGTATTTTAACCGTATTAATGTTTCTTTCATCTGTAGCCTTTTGTACTTTTTCGTTTGTTATCATTCGGTTTTAAATGCCATATGTCCAAGCAATATTCAAAATCGACAAATTTTAATATATATATATATATATGCATTGAAAAGCAAGATCATCAAGAAGACTCACAATTTAGCGAAACTGAGAAGCTTTTTTCCAAAAGAACTATAAGCATTTAACAGTTTTTCTCTCTTTCATATAGTATAAAAGTTTCTGATTCGACATGGACGCAATATTATTATTATATTTTATTCGATAGAGTACTTTCTTGTTCAAACTGACAGCCAGATCAAATCAGGAACTTATATATTATATGAAAAAGAGGATAAGAACCTTCCAATTTGTGTAAATGCATAAACTGTCTTAAGAAAAAATAATTATAAACAAATCAAACGATGATAAAGTAATCAGTAGTACTTTAGAGTGTGAAAGTCAATATTAAAATACAATATCATATTTATCGTTAAAAATACATATTCATTTTTTTTTTACATTTTCAGTATCTTTTGCAGGAACTGCAAACCTTTTTCTTGGAGGAAATATTTTAGGTTGTTTTGAAATACTCATTGTATGTTTCCTCAAAACTATTCGAGTTTTAAAGAAGAGACAAAAAGCAAAATCAGATCATAGGAAACGAGAACAGACCAAAACATATTATAAATTACACAGAAATTTGGAAACACCAAAGAAAGCATGGTAAAAGATCTTAATCCCATTTTGGATCATGAATTTCAAAGTATTACATGTTTGAATTTTAATATAGATTTATCTATGAATATTACGTGTTTTGAACTAAAGACGTATTTTATTTTGTAATTCAGAACAAAATATATAAAATTGTAACAATGTCTTGCCAGAGTATTGTGTATAAAACTCAGAAATCACACATCGTTTTATAAATATTCTAGTTAACATCTTTGGTGATGCTGTCTGATCAAATTACAATAGCGTTTTGAAATGAAAGGATTTGTTCAATTCTGAAGATTCGAGATTCAGCTTATTCACTTGACTTTAATATAATAAACACACAGTAACAAGGTAACTGATTGAGGGATCAATTAACACCTGCCTCAGACAAAATATTCTTAAACACTAATCAAAGCTATCGATCATAATAAAGATAGAAGGCCAAAAGATCATTTCTACATTCCGCTAGTCTCGTCTCAGATATGGTTTATTTGTTGAAACTAAACAAATATCAGCAAATCACAATTCCTTGCTCACAGGATAAATCACTAGTCACTACATAGCTTGTTGCTGTGCGCTTTTTATGATAAAGTCAAGAGCATAAGCGTTGTCGCCTTATTTTAATTAAGTTATATGTTATGTTCGAAAAACAGACTGCAGAAAGTAATACACCGTTCATTTAAACTGTAAAATGATATGACCTCGGATTTCAAGTTTAGTCTCGTTAAACGAACAAAATAGAATTGTGGTAATGTGGCTTAGAAGATTTTAGATTTGTAATTAAGATCAATGTTCTATTGAACAATGTTGAGAACAGCCATATGGACTATGGGCTGCAAGTATTCGTTACATGTAAGATTTGTAACGTTATACCTAGTATAGTATAATTAGGTGGATGTACATTATACAGTAATATTTACGGATTATTATCATTTAGTTTTTGGTACAATTTAATTCAAGAAAAATAATTAATCGATAGGATCAAAGAATCATTTAGGTTATAGTTGAGTGTGTGATAATATAGGGTTCAAAATTGTATTTCAAACATTCCGAACCGGTGTCAACATTTCCATAATATTGACTGCATTTTATTCTATGTATTGTTTTAGACATTTTAGTATACATTGGGCAAGAGTAAGAGAGAGGATGTGTGACATGGAATCGAATATGTAGAAGGTACCAACCCAGCATTAGGCCGGAAGGTCGGAGTAGAAAACCTGAGAAAGCCTCAGTCAGAGTGTCATAAGCTGGACTCGATTTCATGATGTTCTTAAAGCGAAGCAAAAGCCTGCCAACTGAGGCACGTCAGATTACTTTTCATTCCCTTTACGTGCAATTACTTGTATTGCATTTCTGATTATTTATTGATTCAAGTAGTTCAAATCTTGATTTGTGTCGTCGTTAATGCGCTGGTCAACATATCACTATTCATGCGAAATCTTTCTAATTTCACAGTACAGCTAAGGTTGTTTATTTCTTGCTGTAAATTCAATATTAACTGACACACCATTATCTTTTGAATAGCTTCAAATCCACAATGCGTATATTTTACATTCAAAAGAGTTTGAAAATAACACAAAATATAACGCAAAATAGATAAAATACTAACATGTTGCAAAATATAAGAAGCTTACACTTAAATACAGTATTTACTCATATTCTGAGAGGTAGGTAATAATGTTTGTGTAGCCGGCGATAACAATAATGGAGTACTGAAATGCAAAGTAGTTATTTTATTGCCGTGACCTTTGGTTTCTTAATAGTAGAGGTTAGAGTAAGTGCGAGTTGCGTATTGATAGTATATTTAACTCAAGCAACAAGTAATTAATTTGCAACTTTCTAACATAAAATACTTCTAGTACACTACTCATTGGAGAAAAAAAGATTCAACTCCCAAGAACGATATTTTGCTTGAGGATTCGAAATATTCTATTTTTGTACTAATGCGAACTGTAATTTTTTACCATTTGTGACAGTGGGTTGGGAAAAACATCATATTATGTTAGTCATGTAAATTACAATTTTATATCTTGAAATCTCATTTTATTCAGGACAAGAGTAAACTAATGTTTATAATAATCCGTAGAGATAGAATAAACGCACACAAGCACACACGCATAAAAGGATGGAGAATGTGTGTGAGAGAAGGAATAAGTAAGATAAGATGACAAAGAAGAATATGAGACGAAGTCACGTAGAAAGAGAGGGATAGAGAAAGATCAATGAAAACACTGAAACAAGTTTGAATTATTATTGTGCTAGAGAACAACACACTGTTTACTTTATGACTCGAGCTGTGATGCTACATCTTGTTTCTTCAGCTGAAGAAGCAATTCTTCCTTCTGTAAATTGTTGAAGCTATAAATTTATTCGAAAAAAAAACACGGCGCTGACTGGGAATAAGACCCGGGACCTCCGAATAAAATGTGAAGACGAAACCACTGCACCACATTCACTTTTAAAAGGGTACGCAACACATGTTACAGTTGTTCAGTGTTGAAGAAGTATAAGAAAAGCGGACGCTTCATGTCACTTGTTCGTTTGTGCTGTTAACACAGAGATACTTTGTTTTGCATGCTTCAACCAATATTCGTTAATCGTCTTCTTCTTCTTTTTCTACAAGGATGTTTCCACCGAAGGGGATTTGGTTCGGAGCTTCCATACTCATTAGTACTCGACGTTTACGACCAGAAGTTTCTATTCGATTGTTCACTTTTTGTCTTGTAAAATTATCTTTGATAAGAACAGCGTTTGAACTTTTGTTGCGCGGCTTCAATATTCAGAAGTCTAGCGCTATTCCAATGGACTAGCTTGCTCAACTGTAATAAAAGGTCCACAAGTATTATAACTACATTGCGGAGGAATCATCGTTTTTGTAAATTCTGTATGGCAAATTACACGGGAAAATAAAAACAAGTGCTCGTAATAAAATACAATAATTATATTCCAGACAGGGATTCCGCCAGGATTTTCAGTTTTGGTGTATAACGTCAAATTTGGGAGGGTGTAAGTAGAGCTTTGCATGGTTTCTGTCGATTTGTGACCACAAAATGTTAAAGTTGGTGGAAGTGTTCTAGAGGATTTGAGGGGTCTGGCGGAAGCACTGATTCCAGGTAAAATGAAAGAAATAATAGCATCTTATACAGTAACTTCTCGACAACGAAGTCTTTCGAAAAAAAATTATATTCAAAACATGAATAACTAGATGAAATAATTACATTAAATTAAATCAATTGTATATGTATTCATATAATTTTTCCAGGGCATAAGTACATGACTAAAGTTGAACATCTTAAAGTAAACTTTCTTTCTTAACAATCTGGGATATAGACATAGATCGGGAAGCTTTCTATGCGACAAACTTACAGTAGAAATTGTAACTTTTGTTTCTTAATAGTTCGGTCAGTGCAAGCGGATTTTCTTCGCCATAAGATTCAAATACGTATGTGGTATCTTCTCGAAGGTCACCATGTTTTGTTGAAGGAGTTGAGTATAAGACTTCTATTGAATCGTATACGCGAACAAAAGTCTAAGTGACATTTTCGAATAAAAAAAAATCACGAGTACATTTTTATAAATAACGGGAACAATATTAAGCATACACTATTCATACTTAGAATGAATAATTTATGCCTCAAATTTTTCCTACTGCATAGAAAAATATACTCGTGATATTTTTATTTGAAATTGTAACTTAGAAGTTTGTTAGCGCATACGCTTCAATTTCTCTTGTGATATTAAAAACTATCAATAAGATGACTGTTGAATAAACCTGGGCGTTGAATCGTAGCGCTTTTTGGTACAAAAATGCCGGATTTTGGGCTAAAAATATATCAAATGAGACATCATAACAATTCTAAAATTTTTGTCTCGAGGAAGCATTGTACGTTCTGAAATCACATTAAAAATAAACAAGGCTTTCTTGACACTAAATTTCAGGGTTTTGTCAGATATTTAAGTCCGAAATCCTGCATTTTGCAACTAAAGGCCATGTGTCCCCGTGGAAAAAAATGGATGTAATTCAACCAAACGCTATTTGAATGCAGACGATGCTTCGGAAGGTCTAAACATAACAAACGATTCCAGCCTTATATTCTACCGCTTCACAGAAACAATGGTGCTCTATTTAAAGATACCACATTTGTGTTTGTATAGCATGAAGGCGTAGACATTTCTCTTGTACTGACTAAACTACTTAATATTAAAAATTGCAATTTTTGCTGTGAGTTGGGCACATCATCGACATCTTCGACATCAAATTTCAGACTTTTTCAGGAAGACATTTAAGCCCGAAATCAGGCATTGTTTTGCAAAGAGTAGTATTTGAACACCTTTAGAAGAGAAAGAGTGTGATTTAGGGCTATGAGTTTTGCGTGAGTACACTCGGTTCGTAGGTCAAAATATTGCAAAGATTTGCAGAATTTTATTCAATTCCTTTACCTCCAAAAGTTGTTAAAAATCAATTTTTTTTGCAATTCGTTACTTATTTTCAGCCTAATTACTGGAATAAAGGAATTAATTTTCAGAAAAAAGAAATAATTCAATATCTTGAAAGTACACTTCCAGGGCTACACAACGATTTTTGATTAAGATCTCTAGCTCTTCTATTTTTTATTAGATAACAGGTTTAGGTACATGTCTACGGAAGTGAAAAATGCCACCCGCACTTTTGGAAATATGGTCGCCTGGGGAGAAATAAGGGCATACATTTCTTTCAAAAGTTGTTCTGATATCTTCAAGTATGTAGTAATCCACACACGAAAAATATTATTTTATGGTGATGCAAGCTACTTTACAATTGGATAATTTGTCATGGAATGACCCAACTACGTATGTTTTAGTTTATCGCGTAAAATGTGAGGAGAAGTGCTAATTATTTGAAAATATGAGGACAATCTGCCTTACTCAAATTACATAATACATAATTTATTTTACTCTGCAGAGCCGCGATCACGCATAAGACTAATAAAGTGCATATGCAATAATACAGAACTCTAGCAATAAATGCAATAAACGCTAGGTTCAAATTCTCATACTTAAAAATTATAGTAATATCTCTAAGAACGTAAATCAAATTATGTAATGCGAGTATTGAGAAGTATGGCGAAAAGCTGCAGACAGAAACACTACACACACTTATTTATTGCTATTACATGATGTACTTAAATTGTATTTAACACTAACATGTAATATACCGACGTTCTGTCAACACCCAACACCTCTATGATATTATATTTAAAATATAATAATTACTTATGCCCTGAAATGCTTGTATGAATACATAAACAACTGACTAATAATTTTAATGCAATTATTTTATCTAATTATTCATGCTTGGAGAAATGTATCTTTACATACAAACTACGTCATAAACGTGATATGAACCTAGGACCTCCCGATTAGAATCTGCGCGCTGTAATACTGAGCTAACATGAACACCTATATAACATCTTCTGATAGAACTCCTTCTGAAGGAACATGACTGAAGTTTTGGTGTCCAAGACAAGAGCATTAATATCCGTTGAGAAGTGCTATAATTTTTATCCTTTGCTTTGTTCGTTCTAGTCTGGATGCAAGAACTGTGTTTGCTGCGTTCCCTTCCATTGCAAATGTGCTTTTACGTGTGGAGCCATAGCTGACAAATCCATAACGTGCTCACACGTATACATTGTTTCGAAATACTCCATCATTACATATTTCAATGAATGTTACTTTTATCTACACTTAATAACATTATAACATATCGTGTTGCACTTAAAAAAATAAAAAACACATCCGCGTTTAGTTTTCCCAATTGCACAGTTCACCTTTGAGTGCTCGAACCTGGCTTGCTTTTTACGAAGATACCCGAAGTTGGACTTCGAGAATTTTCAGTTGAAAACAGCCCTAATTAATCCGGTAATCTTTTCTACCTTACGTCATGAAGCATGTGTACGTTACAAATTTCAAATTTCTAGCTTTCGACCTAGGCGTCGATATGTCAGTCAGTCAGGACTTCCGTTTTTTTACATATATTATTATTATTATTATTATTATTGCCTTATGATCAATTTTCGTCGCCTCTTATAAATCCTAAAATATCAGCTTATCCCATATGTAATGACGTACTTTTGCACTGTCAGGAAAAGAATGATACTTTAACACTACCGATAGTCAGGAAAATTGTCTCCATCGGACTCCACAACATGCCACCACCTGACAAATAGCTATTGAATCCCGCGCTAAAAGAAGCATCCGGCTTGGGAGAAAAGTACTGGGTCACTGTTCGTCGCAAGTCATCCTCATTTTGCACTGTTTTCCCAGAAAGAATGTTTTGTAGCCTGAGAAAAACACAGTAGTCTGTTGGTGCAAGATCCGGTGAAAACGTGAATTGGGAAGTTTCTACCAGCCACATTCCTCGATCTTAGCGTAAATATTTCTTGCCATGCATGCGCTCGCGTTATCACCGAGAATGAACACACCGTTGCGATTAACTAGAGCAGGTCGTTTCTTCAACAATGCAGTCCACAAGCGTTTTATCTGCTGACAGTAGACATCTGAATTGATTATTTGGTTACGTGGCAAGAGCTCAAAATGAATCCCCCACGGATATCCCACCAAACACTCAACCTAAATTTGCAGAGTTGTAGATTCTCTTGTGGCACAGTTTCTGCGGTCCACGTTTAGGTACCCACCGTCGTTTGGGAGTAATGCTTTTGTAGAGAACTCACTATTAAACCCTGTCACCATTCAGTCTAGAAATGGCTCGTGTCTGTGACTGTTGAGCAAGACACTGCAGGTGTCAACTCACTGCTGCTTGTGTTGAAGCGTTAACACGTGGAGTGCCCATTTTCTGAGTTTCGACACGTACCCAAGGTCTTACAGATGACGATGAATGGACAAATGGAGTCTGTTCGTCAATAATTTGCATTGAATTTTACTTCACAGCTCCTCGAAGCGCATCGATTTCCACAAGTCCTCCTTCTCATGGTTTATCGGTAAGGCTGGGGTCCCCTGGCTGAAACCTCTTTAAGCATATCTGACAATTTCGTACATACACGGCATCCTGATCATATACTGCATTGATGATTCATGCCGCTGCTGATGGATGGTCTGGCTGAAATTCATACTGCATGATTTGCGGATGTGGTCCTCCGACACTGTCAGGATCAAACACAAGCCAAAGTTCCGAAACGGAGTAGATTGTTCTCCATCTACACACTGCTGCACAGTCAAGTGCTCTATATGACTCAGACATGGCACGTGCCGTCTATTTAACTATTCGCTCATTAATGGCGTAATTGCAGCGGTTATCACATATACGACATTAGTTATGGGATAACCTGATATAACGCTCAGTTTATTCTACTCGTACGATGTTTCATTTTTAATTTTACATCTCGTATAGCAGGTGTTTTTAAATCAACGAACCGCGAACGTGTTTTACCCGTCCTTGCAAATGTCTCCATTTATTTACTTTGGTATTTATTTTAATATTTTGTCTGACAATTGCATTTCACTGACTTTCACACACAGCAGACAAAATATTTGATACTAATTACAGATCTGCCTATAAATATTTAATCACTAATGTTTAAACCTTTCTCATCTGAAAGTTAGTGAGTAGTAAGCTGCCTTATGGCAACGTGGTCCTGCGTTGGATTCCCGGTCAGGACACTTGTGGTTCGAAGACAACGCTAGACATTAGTTCACGTTATTAGGACGTAACCTTCACCCCATTGAAGGTAATTGCAAACTACCATCTCTGTACATTGCTCATAGATCTTTGAGTGGGGATCTGCCTTCAAGGTGAAAGCCTATCATTATCATCATTAACATTTCAAACAATTACCAAGAATTGGCGTATTGTTTATTTTAAATTCGTTTTCCCAACCGAGATTTGTGCCTCATTTTCTGCAGGTCCAAAAAAATAACAGCACAATTATTTTAAAAAGACTGACTTATGAAGGGTACCTTTAACACCAGATGCCTGTTTCTCAGAAATGCTAGTCTACTATTTCACTAGTTATAAGCTACGAGCAAATTTAACAAATTCTACTAATTTCTGTTTCCCAAACTAATTTCCACCATCAGCAACTTGTTTTCTATTTTCACAAGTCACGTAACCAAACTCGACCGGTAAGTTTTTTATAACGTTCTGTGATTCAGACGTTTGAAGACTTGAAGCATGAAAACGTTATTACTTAATGAAATTGTTAAGATAAACTATTGCACAACATACTTCAGTAAGTTTTAACCATCATAAACTTACTTTGAAGAACTAAATCGAATAGTCTGGAATATCTCTGTGTTAATATCAGTGTTTGATTGGGTGCTCTTTGCGATCGGCGCGGTGGAGTAGTCAGTTAAGGCACGCTTTTTATAAGCATTTATAATTTTTCAGACGAGGGCACGAATCCCACAGCTGGAAAATCAGTTTTTTTTTAATTTTATGGAAACACAAGAGTAAGATAATAGACTACAGTTTTAGTTTACATTTTCGTTTCTGATATGCGTTTCTTCTACCATGATTTATTAAGATAGGATATAATGTATGTCATGCAATTAACATTGCGAATTTTTAATTGACAATGAAAGATGAACGGGCGGTACCTTCTTACTCCTGAATCACAGTATATCATATTCTTATTGTATATTCTCATCTATGTTATTTGTGTGAATTCATTTGTGGCGTTCAGACATAAAACTCGGCCTAGATTGCGGGTATAGGATCCTGGAAGAATATTTTAAAAACTTATTTTAAGGACTTTGGGCA